>CAUYQV010132427.1:0-11210 GCA_963574575.1 Galagoides demidoff
AAACTATAAAAACATCATTATGGCTCGGCGCCTGTAGCTCAAGTGGCTAAGGCACCAGCCACATACACCTCAGGTGGTGGGTTCGAATCCAGCCCAGGCCGCCAAACAATGATGGCTGAAACAAAAAAAAAAAAAAAAAAAAAGCCGGGTGTTGTAGCAGGCGCCTGTGGTCCCAGCTACTTGGGAGGCTGAGGCAGGAGACTCACTTGAGCCCAGGAATTGGAGGTTGCTGTGAGCTGTGATGCCACAGCACTCTACCCAGGGGGATAGCTTGAGGCTCTGTCTCAAAAAAAAAAAAATCATTACATATAGATTATTTGATCCAGCTTTTCCCCTAAGAAGATATTATGAACATATTTTTATAGAGACTTCAACATGCAAATGTATAAGAATAGCATAATTTATTTATTGAAAATGTACACACATAGTTTATTTAACTGCTTTTCTAATTTAGGTCATTACACTTTTTTCTAATTTGCCAATACTGTTAATATGATTGCCCATGTCTTTGTGTAGTTGAACACACACACACACACACACACAACTGTTCTTTCTGTGTTCATATAAAATAGGCCATTTGGAAATTAAGGCAGCTAAGGTTTTCATGACTTTTATCTCAGACTCCTAATCTGGGTGACGTTGTGTGCTCCAAAATTAAATTTATGATGGTGAGGCAATTCTTCTAATTAAGTTATAAGGATGAGTATTGGTTGGCATTGGTAACTAATCCTTATGTCCAAAGCTGCCTGGGAAATGCTAATTTATAGTAAGAGAATATTTAGATACAGAAGTGATTTATTTTGCTTCTCCAAAAATGCTTTCCTAGGAATAGTTTTCCTAGACATTCCAGTGATATTCTGGCCTAAAGAGAACTTCTGGTACTATTCTGAAAAGCTTCTCCAGGCTGCCTCCTAATACTCCCTTAGTATAGATTTGGGACATGTGTATCTTAACATGCACTGTAATAATATCCATATGTAATATTCTTTCTTCCATTCTCTCCCCTCCCCATCTCTCTCTTTCTGTAATTACCTGCTTACAACATACATATTTATATCAAATGATCTCATTCTCTGATTGTTAATAACTAAGAATCGAAAAACTTGATTAGTGATACTTTTAGGACGTCCAGTTCTTACTTGAAAGTGGACAACTGAAAAGCTGGCAAAACAGAATCCTTAGGGCCAGAAGTCATTTTAGCCTTCTCTTTGTACTGACTGCACGTTGGACATATTTCAGTATTACTGGCACCTGTCTGGCTAAACCTGATGGAACAACAACAAACACAATAAAGTCTTGTTACTAAGCTATCTTTGAGCCATACTAGATTGTGATTGATTCTGTTGTGTTTAATGGTGTGGTGGCATTTTGCCTTAGGCCTTTTTTATTGAACAGTGGAAGGAACAGAAGAAGGAAACACTTGATCACTTTGTAAATGCTGCACAGTGCAGGCCAGGTTTAATGACTGAATGTAGCCACTTCCAGTGTATTGAAATGCCTAGGCCTTGCCTCACAGCATTGTACCTCTATTCAGATGGCAAAGAATAGAGTTCCTGTAAGATTGTGGAGTGCAGCTCATTTTGGGAATAAACAGTTGCTTTGACCTTGTACAGGCAAATAGACCCTGTCAGGCCTGGAATTGCAAGGCCAGGAAATCATCTGTTTAGTCAGTGCTGGTTCTAGTCATTAGTTTGTGTTTATGGCTGGGAATTGGTCATATAGCTGTCTGTGTTCCGAAGTAAGGTCTGAATACTAAAAGACCCCTCTTTACCAACAGCTTTATTTTTTAATTTAATGTTAATTCAAATTGAAATGAGCCTTTTAACCCTTAATTAGGACCATGTTTCTTCTAAAAGTCAACCACATTAGTCAACTGCAGACAAAATTCACTTTGCAATTGAAAGGCTGTCTTCTTTCTTTCAACAGTAGCCACCATGGTTTACCAAGTGCATTTGTTTTGCTCTCACTATGGTAACTTTACCCATTCTCTGTATCAGCCCAGCACAAAGTCATCAATTACAATGCAGAGGAAAAATGTGTTTCGTGCTTTGGGAATGAAGCCAAGATTCTATCCTGAAGCTCTTTCATAATTATTATTCATTGTATAGGTAATGCTTATAAGACCGCCTGTTCCATACTTTTTTCTTTATTATTTTTCAGAGCTCCAGTTTGTTATTTTACCCTCCTGTGGGCCCACAATGTTCAGTTCCTGCTTTATTGTTTCCCCTGTATAATTATAGAATCATCAGGTTCCCAAAATATTTCACATTCATCCACAAAAATTTGGTATTATTTTGGCTTCCTTCTATTATCTTACTCATATTTTTAGTATTTATCAATGGAAAAGTAACATTTGGCAAAGGATTCATCCTATTTTTCACTGTGACCCATTCTGTTTTGTTTTTTTTTTCAGTAAATGTGGAGGTTGGTAAATGAATGAACAAACATATCTCCACTAACTCAGCACTAAAAATAGAAAATCTAAAGGCAGATTAGCAAGAAAAAAAGACAAAGAAATGCCCACTACTGATTAATAGGAGAGAAATGTACTCTCTTTTAAATCGTATTTATATTGGTTTCAACAATGTGCTTATTTTTCTCGTCATTAAAAGAGAAAGAAAAAATTATATTAACCTATATTTTAAAAATTAAACATAATTAATATTAATGTTTTGATTCATATTATCAAATTTGATTTTTTATTTTCATAGATTTCCATGAGCTTCCCAAACTTCTAAGCATTCTACTGTATCTAATTACAAGAAAAAATATATATAGTATTTTTGTGTTTTATTATTGGTTGAGATGAAAGTATAATAAAGGGAATTATTTGTTTGACAGTCAGTTTATCTCTCAATTCATTAAACCATAAAGTAGATGTGCACTTTGAATATTGCTGCTGTGATGTAGGAAAACACTGCAACATCTGTAATTTCTTTTTCAAATATACTTTTGTTTTTTTTAAAGTGAGGAGAGAACTTAATTTCTTTTTGTCTTGTTGTGATATATGATTTTATTATCAATGGGTAATTTTAATCCTTGAGGTAGTGATAAATATGAGGATACTTTATTCTTTATTTAGAAAGTAATCAGAATTCTACAGATTTGGTGATAAAAAGTATTAACATTTTAAACTGTCTGGGCCTGAAGAGGCTCTAGAGACAATTTAGTCAACACCTGTCATTTCATAAATTAGAAAATTAAAGACCTGAGAGACAGTCAATTTAATCATTCTCTTTAAAAATGCATCTCATCAACTTCTCATTGCTGGCCAGTGTGCTAGACACAGGGCATACGAAATGAATAGAAAGTAATTCCCATCTCTGTTATGCTCAGGATCTCACCTGGGAATACATGACTCCTAAAAATGGAACCTCAGAGTTATTTATAAAAGAGAAAGTCACTGTTATAACCACCTCATTAAAGTTTTAAGACACCTAATCAGTGAATCTGAAAAAAACCCCATCTATTTGGTAGAAAATACTAGATCAAGACCTGTATCTTCTCTTTCCTAGTCCAGGGCTTTTCCTCTAACATGCTAAAAATACCTTGAAGTATTGAAATGAAAAAAAAAAATGAGGAAATTTCTTGGTGAGAATAACATAAATGCTCCATAGAAAAGTGTCTTACAACTCAAATTCTCAAGTGAATTTCTAAAGTAATTGTGCTGTATGAAATTGGTCTCCTTTTTAAAAACCAAGATTGTGGGTGGCGCTTGGGCTCAAAGGAGTAGGGCACCAGCCCCATATGCAGGAGGTGGTGGGTTCAAACCCAGTCCTGGCCAGAAACTGCAAAAACAAAACAAAACAAAAAACAGGATTGTGATTTTTGTTACTATAGAAAGAAAAAAATATGTTTCTTACCTTGCTTTGACTGCTGTAACAACACATCATGAACTGTGTGTCTTATGACCAATAGGAATTTATTTCTCACAGTTGTAAGGGCTGATAAATCCCTGACGAAGGTGCTAGCAGATGTAGTAGCCAGTGAGGACTCATTTCCTGGCTCAGAGATGGACCTGCTAGCTAGGTCCTCACATGGTAAAAAGGATCATAAGGCCTCTCTCTGGGAGTTTCTCTTAAAATGTAACTAATCCCATTGATGTGGATTATGCCCTCATAACCTAATCACTTTCCAAAGGTTCCACAACCCAACACCATCACATTGGTTATTAGGGTTCAACATATGAATTTCTTTTTAATTTCAAAGTATTATGGGGGTACAAATAGTTTTGGCTGTATACATGGATCACTTTTATAATGCTTGAGTCATGGTTACGTGTGTGCTTATTACTTGTACAGTATTTGTTATACCCATTAGATATGCTTTTGCCTGTCTCCTCTTTCTCCCTCCCTCTTCTTGATAATGCGTTAATATTTACTTCCCTCTAGCACATTTCTGGTCTATAGTTAGTTCTAATTTAATAATGAGTTCATGTAGTATTTTTTTCATTCTTTAGATACTTCACTTCACTCAGGACAATGTATTGTTCCAAAGGCATTATGTCATCCTTCTTCACGGCTGATTAGTATTCCATGGTATACATATACACACTTTGTTAATCCACTCACAAATTGATGAGAAGTTAGGTTGATTCCATATCTTTGTAATTATGAATAGTGCTGTAATAAACATTCAAGTATAGGTGTCCTTTTGATGAAACTATTTCTTTTCCTTTGAATAAATACACAGTAGTGAGATACTGAATAAAATGGCAGGCTAACATTATCATACTACCCAGAGTGATTTACATAGCCAATGCAATCCCCACCAAAATATCAATATCATATTTCAAAGATACAGAAAAAATAATTCAGGCTTCACTTTGAACCAGAAAAGATTGCCAACGGCCAAGACAACCTCAAGCCAAAGGAACAAATCTGGAGGCATCACATTACTAGATTTCAGACTATACTGTAAGGCTATAGTAAACCAAAGCAGCATCAAATTGACACAAAGATAGAGACACAGACCAATGAAACAGAATAGAAAACTCAGACTTCAACCGTCCACATATAGCCATATAATCTTTAACAAAGCAGACAAAACTAGACATCAGGGAAAAGAATCCCTATTCACTAAATGGTGCTGAAAAATTTGATATCTGCATGTAGAAGAATGAAACGGCATTCATATCTCTCGTCACTCACAAAAATTAGTTCACAATGGAAAAATAAATTAAATGTAAAGTATGAAACCATAAGAATTCTAAAGAAAATTTTGGAAAAACTCTAAAAGATATCAGCCTATGCGATGAATTCATTAAAAAAGGGGGACCCCACAACCCCACTGGCAATGACAGCAATAACAAAAACTAATGAATGGGATTTGAACAAATTAAAAAGGTTCTGCACATGTAAGGAAGTAATCAACAGAGCAGATAGACAACCTACAAAATGGAAGACAATATTTGCAAGCTCCACATCTGATATGGGCTAATAACCAGAAACTACAAAGAACTCAAACAAATCAGCAACAACGACAAGTCAAACCCCATCAAAAAGTGGACAAAAGACATAAACAGAAGCTTTCAAAAGAAGTCAGACAAATGGTCAGAAAACATGACAAATACTTAACATCATTAATCATCCAGGAAATGCAAATTAAAAGCACAGTGAGATATCACCTCATCCCTATTAGAATGACTTTTATTAAAAAGTCCAAAAACAATAGATACCGGGATGGATGCAGAGAGAAAGGAAAGCTTATATGCTGTTGGTGGGACTGCAAATTCCTACAACCTCTACAGAAAACCGTATTGAGCTACTTTAAAGAACTAACAGCAGATCAGTGTGTGAACTTTGGGGAAATGAAAACATTCCGATTAGAGTAAATATCTAGGTCATATTAGGAGATAAATACATTTGTTTTATGAAGGGTGAATAAAGGAATCCAAACATTCTATTAATAAGTCTGGTTCCAAGCAAATCCAAGATGCCATCCAGTAGCGGAGAGGATGTGCTCTGGTCCATTTTTGAATAGTCATTCATTTAGACTCATGGATTATACTATTTTGATTTATTAAAATGAAATCAAAGATGACAGTTTTTGCCATATTTTACTTGTTTAAAAATCTTTTTGTAATGAGGGAAGTAACATCTGTGGGACCCCAAAAAGAAAAATGACAATTTTCCTCCTCCACTTAAAAGATTTTAAACTGTTTAATCACTCTTTACTTTTACCATCCTGGGGTTGAAATATTTTTTGACTGGTGTTTCACTGATAAGAACATTTACTACTGGGCTACCTGAAGAAAAGATGTAAATCAGAACTCTGTCATTTTTGCAACAGCTTTGTAACATGTACACATCCACCTTAGCAAGGACTTACATTAATTGTGGTGTATGTCAGGGAAGATCGGGGCTATTTACCTGGAGCTTTTTACTTTAAAACTTGTCACTGGGGAAATCTAAATTAGTATTCACTTGTCAATACTTCTTGTTTACTCTGTTTTTCTATGATCATTGTTTTTTGTTTTGGAATTCTCTGATAAGCTTACCAGGCCTTCTTTTAAATAATGAAAGGAAAGATAACATATGAACTTATCTACTTTCTATAATTAACATGAATTTTTTCTTACTTTTATATGTGGAACTTTCTTCAGCCTATAAAATAATACTTGAATGGGAAAATAGTGTACAGGTTGTTGCAGACAGGGTGTTACCTTTCTAAAATCTGGACATAGGTGTTTGCTGGGTCAACGAGTACAAGGTTACACATCCTTCTGATTTTCTTGGTTTGTAACTCATTATCACATGTAAACTGCTACTATTTTGGCCAATATACCCATTATCAAGGCTGGAATAATCTATGAGTGGCTGTATTTAACTGTGGACAACCTTCCTAGAAAAGAGAGCTGTATATTAAAGACTTTTATCAGATTCATTTCTCTGTTTTTTAATCATCTTTTTGGACATAAGTTCGCCCATATATCTCTAGCTGCACAGAAGCCTGAGTGAGATAATAATTGTCTGGATTCAATTCTGAGCAAAATGAGGATTCTGTTAGCAAGCAGGAAGCAGAGTGTGGATATTGGGTACATAATTAACAGCAGTTGCCACATTCCTCTGTATAATAGTTTGTCTTTCATGTTGGTCTATTTGTGTATTTAATTATGCTTCTTACCAGCCACCTCTTGCTATGTTTTTACGATTCTTCTCAAATGGAGCTTCTATGAAGTCTCTTCTAAACAGCCAATAAGAATGAAGAGATTGCTCAATGTGCTCTGCGTTAAATGCCTGCCACCCACTCTTGATTGAAAGGGCCCTTTTGGTGTGGACAGAATTTCAGCCTTTATGGCTATCAAAAACCCCAAACAAGAATAGATGCCTGGCAATATCTATTAAACTTACGTACATGTGCCTACCTAATCTTTTAGTATTACCATCTTTAAAACTACAATTTAATCATAATCGGGTAAATCCTAGTGACTCTTTTGAGTCATATGCTTACTTTTAGATTTATTATCTGTAGCTACCTTAAGATGCTGATAAATTGTGCTATAGCTAAAAAGTGATTATGTGACTCTCTTAAGTATCGTATAGTATAACAATTTATAATATTAACAAAAAATGATTGTTTAATGAATACTTAGATGCCAAATATTGTAAAAACCATGAAAGCCTCAAACAGAAACACTCAGATAAACTTACAAGCAAACAAAATAACAAAGTACATCAGGGCACTGCAACGTAATGTTTTAAAGACTCAGCCATGCCCTCTTACAAATTTAAAGGCATTCTATGATGAACTAAATTGAAACCAGAACTTAAGTGCGTAGAGTTTATTTATATATGTACTTTATATCATTTTCCCCTGAGGAAATATGGCATGAGACATGAATAGCAGCTCCTAACTGGTGTTTAAGGACAATGCTAAAAAGCTTACATTCTTAATCCATGTTTGGTTAGGGCAGTAGGATTGATTGGAAGGGATCTCAATGTGACACCATGGTTGTTCCATAAATGATCAACGATAAAATGATCTGGAGCAGCCATTCTTAGTAGGCACTTGGAACAGCAGACTTGAATAATGATTGCTATCATTTTACATTATTGTAATGGTTTCTCTTGACAGTGTATTTCTCTTGTTTTACCTCAAGTAACTTTCAGTGAGAAAGTATTCCACTATGGATAAAATGTTTTCTTTTTCAAAAGCATTTAGTGATCATAAAAATTAAGACGTGCCCACATAGGTTTTACCTGAATGTAAACAATCCTATATGTACATTAGGGAGTTGCTATAAGAAAATTCTGAAATTCAAATACAATCTGTAGGGTCTATTTTATATATGTAAGTGTTTTAAGGCATCAGATCTCAGTGTAGCATTGAAATTGAGTTTTAGAGGTTTAGACATCATTCACTTTCAAAGATAATATGGACAAAATTTAGAGCCCGAATTCCTTCTTCGAAGGGATGTCGAGAGGCTTCTTGTTAGGATTTTTACTATGATTTCAGCTGTCAATGTTTTCATGAAACTGAATCAGATGAAATAATTCAGCATTTCGAATTTACCATCAGACTGAATGAAAATAGTATAGTGAGGCATATCTCTGTCAAAACAGTAAAGAAACGCTGAACACTCAATGGTAAACTGAAAAATCAATGCTTAAAAATCAACCTACTGGATTTAGAAAATTCATGTCATGTAGAGATATGCATAGACATAAGAAAGAGAACATAGATTTACTAGAAGAGCTTCAATCTAGTAACTACTCACAAGGATATCAGTTTAAATACTGTGTATCTCTATGTATTTCAGATACTGACACAAAAACATGCTCATATCTTTATTTTAGGCTATTGCTGTAGAAGTGAAAGAACATCACTGTCAAGCGGAAAAAATTATAACTCATGAAAATCATATGTCAAGAATCTTGAATATACAGGAAGCCCCGGTTTCCTCCTTCAGTTGCTTATAATTTGCGGGATGAAGTTGTACACACGTAGAGCGATTAGAAAACAAGTCAGTGTGTAATAGGCTGCTAGCTGCAATACAAATAGTATACACATTGCATCACGTTTTAAAAAGGGAATGACTACATGGTGACATGGTTTTGCTTTATTTTCCCCACAAATAGTCCAATGCCAAGTAAAGCTGTGAAAACACAAGCTGGAAATTTCATCATACTCTAGTGCCAAAATAATCTAAATCTTGTGGGTTTTTGTTTTTCCTTAACATTTGGTGCAAATTCAAACATATATGTAGAAAAATTGCACTAAGCCATATTATTTGCTTCTGTAAATTCTAGGAAGAAAAAAGGATTTTTATTCATAATGAATTCATATTCTAGCAAACTGAAATCTGTTTTACAGATTTTTGAAATACATTTTTTTTTTTTTTTGTAGCTTGTCGACCAGGTTTCTACAAGGCGTTGGATGGTAATCTGAAGTGTGCTAAGTGCCCACCTCACAGTTCTACTCAGGAAGATGGTTCAATGAACTGCAGGTGTGAGAATAATTACTTCCGAGCAGACAAAGACCCTCCATCCATGGCTTGTACCCGTGAGTAGTTTTGCTGCAACCCATGCCTCCATGTTTGCTTTGATTTGGGTTTTCTTCTGGTTATTGTGCTGTTTGTGTTTGTGGTTTTTTGTTTTTTGGTTTTTTTTTAAAGCATTTGGCCCATTTCCTTCTGTTACCCATGTGCAAATTGAAAGCTTTCTCTGCTTCATTTTCCATGCTTGGCTCACCCAAGTGCAACATTTATCACACAAAATGAATTGTATTTCAAAGTACTTCCTGCAGTGCAACCCCAAGAAAGAAAGAACATTTTCCGTGTCTTGTTTTAGACCTTGCATTACATTTGACAAGATATAGGAGGTTATAGGCAGAGGATTTATGTTTTTACATTTCTATTCCCTTTTGCTTTAAGTTGGTCATAGGTCACAGGGAAAAAGAACTAAGATTTATAAAACTAATACCAAAGTTTTCATAAATATTCACAGGAGTATTTAAACATAGAGATAAATTCTTTGTTGGACTTTGTGAATGTCCTCTTACCCTTGAGTCAGAACTCCCCCATTCACAGCTTAGGGAGGACAGTACTCTTGAATCCATGTGTCCATAATGTCATGAATTCCCTATGGATAAATTAAAAGTAGATAATAAAGACAGGATGGTTATTTACCTCTTTTGGTTCCATTGTAAATTATCTATTTCCCTTTAGTAGAAAACAGAAGTGAGGCTCATTAATCTTTGTTGAACTACTTTGCAGGGCCTCCATCTGCACCACGAAATGTTATCTCTAATATAAACGAGACCTCGGTTATCCTGGACTGGAGTTGGCCCCTGGACACAGGAGGCCGGAAAGATGTTACCTTCAACATCATATGTAAAAAGTGTGGGTGGAATGTAAAACAGTGTGAGCCATGCAGCCCGAATGTCCGCTTCCTCCCTCGACAGTTCGGACTCACCAACACCACGGTGACAGTGACAGACCTCTTGGCACACACTAACTACACCTTTGAGGTTGACGCTATTAATGGGGTGTCAGAGCTGAGCTCCCCACCAAGACAATTTGCTGCAGTCAGCATTACAACCAATCAGGCTGGTGAGTACACACTGAATCCTATTGACTCCTGCCAAACCAACTTCAGATAATCATTTGGATGACAAGTGGAAAAGAGGGATGGAGGAAAGAAAAAAGATTTGAAAGAGTCCCAGGATTTTCTCTTCTGTAACATTTAGACAGTTATGATACTTTAAATAGTTCAATTTAATTTCTCAATTGGGAATAAACCATATTTGTTGGGTGACTTTTACAGTACCTTGTACTCAATCACGTCCCAATTTGGATACCTTCAATATTTGGGGACCTGAGATAGTAGTTACAGGGCTCCTTGGAACATTTTTATATTTCAAAGAACTTAGCAGGCACTGACTGAAACTTAGCTTTGAAAATGTTGAGTAGGATACTTAAAATGATAAGTGTCTTTACATTAGTAAAAATTAGATTTTTTTTTACAATTATTCAGTTATTTTATGCTCCTTAGAAACTCTGCATGTTATAACTCTGATAACTAATAAATCTCTGCTTGTTTAGCAATAAGAAAATAAATTCACTTTTTAAAGTAACAACATAATTTTCTTAGTAATCTAAGAAATACACTAAAAATGGTGAGTTTGAGATAGTAATAGGCCATTCAAACATAAATAACTAGCTAGCACTTGGCAGTGTGGAGCCAGGGCAATGGAGTGAGAGCAGAACT
>CAUYQV010132430.1:0-14609 GCA_963574575.1 Galagoides demidoff
AGTATAATTGTGATAGATGTGTTACTTAGTTCAATGTAAGCATTTCACATTGTATATCAAAGCAATACATAGCACCCCATCGATGTACAAAGTTATGATTAAATAAAAAATAAAAATAATTAAAAAAACAAAAAATAAATAGAGGTCAATGTGGATTATGGATTTTTACGCTACCACCAACATACCATAACCAATGAGAAACTGAACATCAGTCTATACCTCTTCATTTGCATTATAGAATAAAGAAGACTTTTCCATCAGGTACAAATCCCTCTAAATGGGTGTCTTTGGGGAGACTGAGTCTTCCTTAGCTTGGTGTAAATGTAAATGAAATTATAATTAGAAATCCATCTCAAACATTGACTATTAGAATTGACTCTACTGCAAAAGCTATTGTTGTCCAACAATCTTCCTTAAACTCCCTTGATAAAGGTGTATTAGGTAATAGAATTGCCGTGGACTCTCTGTTGATGAACAGCAGTAAGGGTGTTCCATAGCTAACATATTCTGCTGCACTTGCTATTACCTTCCTAATAGCCACCATAGTTGTCTCCCTGATAGACTGCATCACCTCAAGAGTCTAGAAGGCTTGTATGCAGCCATCTAGTGCACATAAAATGGTCTTGATGGGGTTAGAACAATCAAAACATAAAGAATCATTTAATTGACCTGATTTCCTGACCTGTGAATTCCATACTATTATCGAATAAGTCCATTATGATGGTGACAGAGATTGGTGTCACTACCCAGAGTTTTGGTCCATCTCTCAATATTGAGGTGCTGACCAAAAGGGGAAAGTTGTAAAGTAAAATTAACAGGTGGCCATTAGCCTGAGGCTGTCTCTGTACTTTGACTTCTCAAGTAATACACCACAACCAAACTTAGTACATAAACTGAAACCTAACTTAGTAATATATTTTTTTATAATGAATAGCCTGGTTTCAGCCAGTCACAGGCAGCCAACTGATCAGACTACGCCCAAATAGGGCAAATGCCTCATCACAGCGTGACCAAATAAAGCCAATGCCTCACTCTAGCTAGTCAGGTGATTTCTGGACTTAGTTTTTGTGTTTAGTCTATGAAAGCATACCACTCCTGTTGCACAGTGAAGCTCTCTGAACTGCTTCTGCTTCTGAGTGCTGTCTCATGTATGAATTGTCCTTTGCTCAGATAAACTCTGTTGGATTTATCTAAAGTATTCCTTTGAATTCATATATATGCTCACCAACAGACACACACAAGATTTTTATAGCTGCATGGTTTTTAAGAGTGCCAAATGGAGAACAACACTAATGTGCATTAATAGTAGAATTATCAAATAAATTGTGAAATTTTCATTGAATGGAATACTAGATAGCAAAAGAAATGAACAAACAAGATAACACTACCATGGTGAATATTGTAGTAAACAGTTAAACAATATGGCTGTTGTGGAGATTAAATGAGTTGATTCCTATGAACAACCTGCTACCTAAACTCTTCCAAAGTTCCTCAACTGACAAGGGCATTTCAGTGTACAAATGTTTTCTTGGTGACATTACTTTTACCTCTTTGGTGGAAATGCCCTTTTTGATGCTCAGCCTTATGTCATTACTTGGCATCTACGTGGTGTCCTTCTTAGCTCTACTGGCCTTGAACAAAGACAATATCAAAGAGGTACAAGGGACCACTTGAACACTGACTATGGGGAAGCTTTGAGTTAGGTTCCACTGAGTCCTCGGAAATTCAAGACTATTCAAAGGGCATAGGAAGTTTCTTGGGAAATGCAGACTTACCAGCAAGAGAATGATCCATCCCACTGAACAGCCAAAGGACATCAGCTATAGAGAGCCTGAGTGACAGAGCTTCAGCCCACACTGAAACACAGTCCAGAACCACGAGTAGGGAACATGCTGTAGACAAATGGCATCCTTTCCTATCTTGTAGTCTTAGAAAGGGAGGCACAATCTCTGGGAATATACAGATAGCTGGGAAGTAAGAATGACCTTCCACTTTCAGGTTGGTACGGCACATCAACAGCTTCTCTAAATGAGATTCACACTGTGAGTGACAACTCTTAATGTTCTTTCATCCACATCTGAGAAACTAAGATTTGAGTACAAGTAACCTCAAATGCTGGTCATCCAGCAGAAACAAAACAAAACAACACAACAACAAAACCCAAGAGTCCAGTAGTGAAGGCTTTCATACTTCGGAGTCAGATTTATAAATGGTATAATCCCAGCATTTTCAGTTGCTAGCTGTGATGTGTCCAGGTTAATTAATCTTTCAGAGGTCAATCTTTATCAAGTCTACAATTGATATAATAATATCTATCAAACAAAAATATTATAAAAATTAAAAGATGATAGATGTAAAGTACATATCTCACTATTTAGTAAAAAATAATTACTGAATACTTAATTACAGCTATTATACAAAAGACAAACATTCTTTCACAACATGCACCCATACACATATACAATCAATTAGTTCTAGTCTCAGGAAAGAAGTTATTACTAAATCATGTGAGATATATACGCAGAGGTTTAGATTTTTGTTCTAACCAAATCTAGGGGCTAGCTATCAAGGAAAAATTGTTCTATTGAAGAGAACAGACATTTGTGATTCAGACATGCTATATGCTAGATGGCAATGCTATGTACTTTCATGTTTTCCAAAGAGACAATACCAATCCACAACACCACTAGCAAAAACCATGCTTACAGAAGGTGTTGCTTTTGTTGTTGTGCGGTCGAATTTTCAGACTTTTAGGAACTATTAATTCTCAGAACTATAGCAAACATTTAGTTTTCATGATTTTTAGTAAATATCTAACAAACATTGTAGAGCTATTCAAATGGGCCTGGGCTGAGGAGGCTCATCAGAGTATGAGAGAGCACGGGAAGATTTGCCATGCTCCAAAACGATACACACAGAATCCAGAAGCTCATGCAGTTCCGAAGCTCTTGCACAAAGCATTTGCAATTATCTACCAAATGTGCTTCCCAACAGCATTTAGAAAACTCAAAATTAGGGGTTATTTTCACACTTCCTAGTGTTTTCAGGTTTTCACTGGGTTTTAAATTAATGGGGAAATGTGACAAAACAAACAGAACTTTTTCTTACAAAAACCTGTTTGAATGCCCATTGTGCTTTTTGACAGTAAACACCAGGGAGGAAATTCAAGGGTATTTTTCCATGTCATCTCAGACAAATTCTTATTTACTGTTAAGGAGCAATTTGTTTAAGATTTTTTTTTATTTGTAATAATAAAATGCCTCATCATCTCAAAAGCAGAATAATCATTATAAGGGACAATTATCTGACAAAAAGGATTAGACCTTGAGAGAGAAGAAAGCCAAGTTTAAATAGCTTGTGATCGACTATTCTGTGAAGTAACACCAAATATATATAGATACGTGTGTGTGCATATATGTGGATGTATATGTGTGTATATCATTGTTATTGTCTGCTGCCGTTGCTGACTGTAACACCTGTGATTATGGTTTTGATATCAAAAACATATATAATCACACTGTGATAGCATTTGTCAGTCCTTCCATTACGTGGAAGGGTTGTAACAAGGACCCCCTACACAGTTAATAACGTCCAAGAATCCTGAGAAACCCACTACAACACTGAATTGCTCTCTCATTTTCTGCTTTGAAAGAGAGGAGAAAGAAGAAATAACACGTGACGAATATCATCGTGCCCTCCACAATGTGCAAGAAACAGCCCAATACAGTGGTCACCTGAATAATGTGTGACCCTCTCACCACCCCTGAAAGAAGTCTATTTATTATGCAGTTGTTTCTATTCCGTGGTAACTTACCTGTCATTCTTGAGAGCACAGCACTAAGGATAAGTTTGGTTTTTGAGGTATGAAGTATGCTGGTGAGGATGCTATTTGTAACATGAAAGAAATCCTCCTGACAAAGACATCTTAGAAAAATGTCTTTCAAGTCCTATGTCGGGATAATCTCATGATCTCTGATTTTACTATGAATACATGGTTGCATTTCTCTTATTGCCTTAGCTCAACACCAACGTAGTGGGCCACCTCTGGCAAATAAGACTAGACCACACTGCACGGTTGCTATGATCCAAACTTATAGGTGGATTCGCTTTATTTTTCCTTTCTTTATTCTTATTTCCTTTCTCAAATTGTATTGTTAAAATTGGAAGTTCTTGTAAGTCCTTTTTAACCATACAAGATAGGCATAAATAGAATAATCACGGAAACATTATGAATATATTTTATCTGGACATTTATACTGATTGATCATCTCCCTTTCCCAAAGAAGTGTGAGAGATACTGAGATGAATCAAATATGGCTTTTGCAACAGTTTTGAAAGAGGCATAAAACCATAATTAAGTATAATGAAAGGGAGATAGATGATAGTGCAGATAAAATGCTAGGGATGCTGGGAAAAGAGAGACATTATATGCCCTTGGTGGAAGGAAAAAGATAAAGGCTATGTGGTAATGTGGAATGAGTGCCACGGCTGCCTACAATCTGTATGACCTCACACAAATCACTCATCTTCTTTGTGCTTCAACTTCTCATCTGTGAAATGAGAATAATAATATCTTGTTCTATAGTTAAATGAGATAATGTACTTACTATAAAAATCTCAAGTAAATTGCTCAATATATTTTTATTGATAAAATTTTAGCTGGTAATAGAAATTATATTAGAACTGAACTCTAATGAATAAATATAATTTCAGTATTTTGGTATACAAAGAAAAATATCCAGCACTACAAAAAACATAAAGAAAATGAGAACAGAGGCAGGAAATTATTATATGTGCACAGAAAAAGGTATGCAAAAGAATTTGGCAAGTTCCATGGCACCAAAAAAACAAACAAAAAAAAAATCAGCAGAAAATTTGTTTAGAATTGTAGGTAGGTCTTGATGGAAAAACTTAAATGGAAAAAGTACATTTCAACTTTATTCAGAAGCAATGGGAATCATTTTAAGGTTTTAAATAAGAACATATTGTAATCAAATTAATGGGAGAGCAAACACATTAAAACATGAATAAAAATAATGACCAGTGGGATTATCAGTACATTGTCCCAGGTAAGAGGTAATTGATATACAAATTGGGGTATTTTCAGAAATAACAGAAAGGAAAGAGCAGCTACAAACTATTCATAGACTATAGCTGCCTTAGAATTGGCAACCTTTTGGTTTGGGTGTGAAGAAAGAGAGAGCCAAGGTGCCAGTGAAGTTGGAGATGAAAGGAAGTTGAAGAGACAGCATGGAGGTAAAGAATCGGGAGTTATCTTTGCTATTGAGCCATCAAATTGAGATGAAAGAGAAAAACAAAGATGAAAGAGGTAAGGATGTGCTCTTGAAAGGAATTCTATTTAGAGCAGTGAGGTAGCAGAGTACAAAAAAAGGAGTAATTAATTAAGTAGGAATAAAATCAAAATCATTTCTAAATGTGTCAGTGTGAGTAGGCGCCAGTCAATTGGTTGGGGCCGCACAGAATAGAAAGGTCAATTGAATGGTTTCCACCCACACTGAGGACAGATCTTTCCCATTCGATCCCCCAAATCAGGTGCCAGTCTCCTTCCACAAACACCATCACGGATATATTTAGAAATTATGCTTTGCCAGCTATCTAGGTATCCCATAATGCTGTCAGGTTGACACCTAAAATTAGCCATCACAAGTGGCAAGTGAAGTTCCTTTCTATCATCACCAAAACCAAATGATGTTTCACAGAAATGGAGAGGAAGCCCACAGGGTGTCCAACATCCTGGGCTTGAGAATCTCTTTCCTGAGGTACCCATTCCGAACTAAATCACCCAAATGTGCAGCTATAACATCCAGCTCAGCTGTCTATTAGATTCATTACATTCTAAATTCCAGTTTCAACTGAACTAACCTTCCTAAAACAGATAGAGATACAAACTTTCATATAAATAATGCTATAACAGTGCACATAGACAATTACAGATATAAGTTTAAACACAGCTATAAAGTGAAAATAAAAATAAGTGAACCAAAATGCTAATAATCACTTTGATATCAATTTCTAATATCTTAATGCAGGTTCTATCAGAAATCATTACCATAAAATTTTCAAATTTTGGTTCCATATTGTGTTTTTTTTTAAAAAAAAAAAAAACCACCCAAGAACTTACTGACCAAAAACAGTCATTTAAGCTCACAATTCCATAAGTTGGCAATTGAGGGTGGGCTTAGGTTGATGGTTCCTCCTGGCTCAGCTGAAATGGCTCATCTGCACTCAGCGGGCCAACCCAGACCAATTAATTCACATAGTGGCCACAGAAACCTAAGGAAGAAAGTGGAAGCACTAATGACCTCCACTGATCTAAGTTCAAAACTAGCAGACTGTCACTTCTGCCACGTTCACTGTTCAACACAAGTGACAAGGCCAGTCTAAATTCAAGAGGTGGGGACACTGACTCCAGGTTTCCATGGAAGGAGCTACAAAGTCATATTGCAAAGATTTTGGATATGAGACTAGGGAAGGATTATGACCACATTCTCGATCTACCACAAAATTTTAAAAACATTTTTTGAATTGATAAATGAAAACTATAATTAATAAAAGCAATAGGACAGATGAATTCACATGACAGTCCTCTCCCCCAGGAATTTCTGTGCTACGTAATAAACAATACAGATTTCTGGCGGACATTTCGGTACTGAGTCTAGAATCTACCAAAAAGAAGGCATTCGAAGCTATTTATTGAATGCAGAAATGATTTGGTAAAATGAATGTGTATGGCAACTAAGCAATGGTCAACTTCTAGCATATCTGAAAAACTGTCACATCCTCCAGAGGTCTATTACATAAACAAAGACAAACAAATTATTTTAGGTTATAAGAGCTCAGGAGTATAAATAAGTTTCCAAAAAGTAAATGATATATATTAATCCCTCCCTTAATGTTATTAAGAAATTCTTGAAACTGAGATTTTAAACAGAATGACATATAACAAAACCAATTTTTTCCTCATCAACATTAGAACAAAATGAAATTAATTGAAAATCTGCTATATACAAGACTTCACTTAAAGTTGTAGTTTCTGAGAACCTATTGATGACATGAAGTGAAGACTTACTGCATTAAAGTTAGTAGTGCATCTCACATTTGTTAAAGAGGAATGGACTTTTGGAGTAGCCCCAGATCCAATTGCATATAAACCCATCAAAAGATAAATCAGAGATAATTCTCAGGTGATAGAGACCTAAATACGATCCTTTTTTTTCTTTTCTTAGCTAATGTACAGCTGAGGTGACTCAAGCAGTAGTAAGTGTGTAGGGCATTTGGGGAGGAGGTGTAGGGAAACGTGGATAATTTTAAAGACCAAAGGAAACCATGCAAACATCTGAGGCTCTGCTTTCAGGTGCAACCACAGAAGACTTACAGGAGTCGCTACAACTGAACAGGAACCAGACCAGGAGGAAGTCTGCCTCCTCTGGCAAAGCATGGGGCAGAGAACTTCCATCCTGAGGGTCTGTAAGGTTTCCAACAGATTTGTTACAGGATCCACTCAGTCCTAGAAAAAGACTCCTGAAAAAGTACCTACCAGCTAATTGGAAAATAAAGCACATCCTTTGATCCCACTGCCCGCCAACATGGCACTGCCCAAACTGCTGAGTGGAATCACTCTAATTTACATAGGATAACACAGAAAAATGAAACAAAAATTATTTAAGGAGATTTGATTATTTCAAGGAAGTAGACTGAAATAGTCTGGAATTAGTCTTTTTTTTTTTTTTTTTTTTTTTAAGTATTTGGCCAGGACCAGGTTTGAATCCATCACCTCTGGTATATGGGGCTGGAACCCTACTTCTTGAGCCACAGGTGTTGTCCCAGGAATTAGTCTTTTTTGTGCTACTATAACAGACTATGTAAAATTGAGTAATTTATAAAGAACAGAGATTTATTTGTTATAGTTCTGGAGATGGGAAAGTTCAAGATCATGGGTCTATGTCTGGTGAGTTTCTTCATGCTCCTTCATCCATGGCAGAAGGTGAACAGGCAAGAGAGTACAAGAAAGCAAGAGAAAGCAAGGTGGAGCTGAACCAGTTTTTATAAGAAACTCTTCCATGATAACAAATTCTGTCCCACAATAATGACATATGACCATTCCTGAGGGCAAAATCCTCCCGCCCTAATCACCTCTTAAAGGTCCCAGTTCTCAACATGGTTGCATTGGGGTTTATGTTT
Source organism: Galagoides demidoff (assembly GCA_963574575.1). NCBI lineage: Eukaryota > Metazoa > Chordata > Mammalia > Primates > Galagidae > Galagoides > Galagoides demidoff. Next base: position 8,203 of record CAUYQV010132430.1, read on the forward strand.
CTACATATGAACTTCAGGGGACACATTCAAACCACAGTGGAGACCAAGATAACTACAGAATTAAAACGGCTATTAAGAAAGATGGAGTATAATCTAAAGACAGTAATGATCTGAAAATGTAGGAGGAAGGAAGGAAGAAAAGAAGGAAGGAAGGAAGGAAGGAGAGAAGAGGTATGACAATGAAACAAAAAAAAATGTTTTTTTAAATAAAATAAACATGATTTTCATTTGTAAATCCTTTGTGGAAGAACTAAATAATAAAAAAAAATCAATTAAGTAGCACCCAACACTAAGTAAATAAGGTATTATACACATACAAATACATAAATATTCTATTATAAATTAGATTGTATTTGATTATATAATTGATCATAAAAATCTGTTCTATGGAAGATAAATCTAGTTGTAAAATGTATGTAATAGAAGTACCAGAAATGATAAACAAAACAAAAAAAAATCCCAGAGCTATTAGAAGAAACTTTTATAGGCTAAATATTTGAAATCTATATCAAAAATACAGACGAACTGCTGGACAGGAAGCACATTAAAAGGCTCCTACCTTGCCTTTTTCCTGAAAGCCTTTAATTCCAAGAATAAAGAGAAATATGTGCTTTCTTTGGAGAGAGAAACTTAGTTATTTAGAAAGGAAAGAAAATCAAGTAGACATGAAATTTCTCCTTTACTACATAAAAATAGAGGAAGACTCTGGAACATTTTAAACAGTTTAGCATTCATTTGAGCAAAGAATCAAGAGACACTTTCAGGCACACAAGGACTCAGACAGTTTACAAGGTAGAAGTGCCTCCTGAGGAAAACACTTGGGAAAATAGTAAATAAATAAATAAAAGAAAGAAGATCAAATGTCCATATAGAAGAAAAATATACCCCCAAATTGGAATAATAGATATTTGTATCCATTCTACCTTTTTGAGTAACTGCCCTGTGGCCCAGGAGTTCCAGGTGGGACACACAAAGTAAGCTTAAACCAGTTGTATTCACATTCTTCTGGGTACAAGGATTGGTTCAGAGATAGGGTCTTGCCCAAGTCCAGATTGTTAAGATACAACAAGACTTTCATATTGCCCCTGTATGTGACTCAACAGTAACAACGTTGAGAGCATTGTGGAAAGTTTATACTCGAAGATGCAAGATACGAAGAAAATGCTAACATTTTACCAAAGGACACAAAATAAGACAAAATTGTGGCACAGCATGTCACGTAAGAACTTGTCTCTTCACAGGAAAATTCACTATTGTAAAGGTATTAGTTCTCCCTAAAGTAATTCATACCTGTAATAGCAATCCCAAATAAATTTCTAGAAAGAGTCTCATCCATGTCAATAAGATGTTTCTGATGGAGCTTTACAAAATAATCCTAAAATTCACATCAACAAAAAAATACACATAAATGTAAATTAACACTAAAAAACACATATAGTCTTTTTCTTCCAGATGACAAATATATCTCAAAAATTATAGTAACCAAAACAGAGGGAAGTGGCATGATGAGATCCATGAAACAGAAGAGAATTCAAAAAATAGATTCATTAATGTATTTAAATTATAGAAAATACCATATATCAATGCACTTGAGGGGGTGAAGATCTATTGCAGTTGTTGTGTTGTTATAGGGGTTTGTTGAGGGGGAGGGGGTTGTTGTTATTAGCATATATGAAGAAGGACTTAGAATATTCCAGGCATTATTCTAAGTGTTTTTCATATAATAATTTATTTCTTCTGTCCCACAATACTGTAAAATAGATGAAAATGGTCACATTTTCTGATGATAAGATCCAGGTACAGAAGAGGCTAGTCTTGTAGGGCTATAAACAAACAGTAGAACTGGAAAACGGCTCCGAGCATTCTGACTCTATTCCATCATGTAGAAAAAGACAAGTTTAATTCCTACCTACATCAAACCAAGTACTAAAGCTCTGATTCTGGGGTCAGACCGGAAGCCAAATTATAAAGTATTTGAATAAAATGAGGGAGCCTATTCTTACAATTGTGGGATAAGGAAAAAGTTCATGAGAAAAAAAACCTAGAAACTAAAAGAAAAATATTTTTTAAGCTGAACTGCCCCAAAATAAAATGTCTTATAAGAAAAAAGACATTGGAATAAGTTAATCCACTAAGCTATAGAAGAGAAAGTGTTTATAATTCATAGGATGGCAACAAAGGGTTAAACCATCCCAACAAATCACCCATGGAGGAATAAAGGAAAACAATTCAGAGAGTAAGAATTCCTAAATGCCCATAAACACATAGAAAGGCCCTCCAGCATCAGCAGTAATCAAGGAAAGGCAAGTGCTGGACTAAAGAAGGATTCTGGGTTGGTGAGGGTAAAAGGCAGTGAGTACTTCTGTACACCATTGGTGCAATGAATTTGGAAAAGACATTTTGGAATTTGGCCATAGCCACCAAAGTGTTAAAGTCACTCCTTTGACTCAGAAGTTCTCTACTTGTTATGCCGAGAAAGCCATTTGAATGCAGAAGTGAAGAAAATGATAAACACGCGCGCACACACACACCAACGTGCACAAAAGAAAAACTAAAATTACAAACGTGACTGTAAAGTGAAAGGTTTTCTAAAAAACGCACTAATTTTTTAGTGGCAGTTTCTGCTTGTGAGAGAAGCCCTTGGAGGAAGGAAAGGGGGATTAGAATTTTTACTCTATATCCTCTTGTATTATTTGAATAGTTTTATAACACATCTGTGTTTGTGTGTCACTTGCATTATTTAAGGTTCTAAAGACCCAATCTTGGTTTAGGAAAATGTCAGAACATGGTTCTCTGGTTGGCAAATAGAACTGAATTGCACAGTTTTGCCGTTTGCTCTCTGTTTGTTTTCTCTGCGTCTATTTACGAGAATTCAGATAGAGAATTAATGTAACTCTGGGGACCATGTTTACAGTGGTCCACTGGGCAGTGTACTGTGGAGTAGGGTCAAATCTAGTCCAACTTCTGAATAGTCAAAGGTTTTTTTCCTCCCCTTTTCTCTGAAACCCTCTCTATAATTCTAGTATCTCTAGAGCTGTCCCTTCAGTTGCTAAGGCCTCGCCGTGAGTGCCAGGCCAGCTCCTAGCAACCATGAGTTCCACTGACAGTGCCAGGCTGGTTCCTGGCTGCCAAGGGCCCCTTTGCTCTCTCTCTCTCTCACTGTCTCTGTCTCTGAGGGAGGACAGTTAGCTGGCATGCACCTTCTCCCGCTGAATTCCACTTCTTCCTGAGGTAATGCAGGAGGTGGAGAAAATACCTTGAGTTCTCCAGGGAAAATGCAAGAGGGTAAAATCCATGCTGTCCAAGTGTCTGAGAACAGATTGGAGCCCCCTGGGTCCCTGACTGATTCATGAAGATGCCGTACTGTCCTTACCTTTGGCCTACCTGCTGGGTAAAGTGATAATAATAATGCCCGATTTGAATCCTCTGCAGATGAACTTGCCTTTGTGTGATTGACAAACTGCATTCTTTCCCTATGGAGAGCTCCCAATGAAAACGCAAGGGAATGGAATAGAACTGGACTAAGCAAGAAAGTGGAAAGGGAAGACAGTGGCAACTCCTTTCTTTCCCCAAACCTGGCTCTCGTGTAACTCTCAGGGCAGGAGCAGTTGGCTCAAGTGAAAGCAAATGGAATAGATGTGTCTATCTCCCTTCCTGTCCTCCTGCAATGTTCCATAGAAAGAGTTACATAAATGTGTAATAATATACATTTCATTTTGCCTACCAAACTCAGTTTTCTTTGGGGGACATTCTCCTTTCCCATAATTCCAGTAGGGCCAACCCCCTCTAAGGTCACCAAGGACCCTTTCTGATCTGCCAATCAGACCCCCACAATTATTGGATCAGGGATGGGAACATGATTGAGGCCAAGCCAATCAATATTAGATCTGGAACTTTTGCTGGAATTGTTAAAAGAGATGTTCTGTTTGTATGAAGTCCACTAGGATATGAGCTAGAACATTGAGTACCCTCCTTTTCACGTACTATTTCCTGGGTAGCTGAGAAGGACAATCAGTACAGAGTGAGAGTCAAAAGGTGGAAAGTGGCAAGCCCAGTGATATTAGAGGAGGCTCTGGATCCAACTGTGCCATTTCTGGCAATAAGCTAACAAATTCCCAATTTTTCTTAAGTCAGTGCTATTTCTTGAGTGTTTCGGTGTTCCTTACAACTCACAAAATCCAGACCATGCAAATAAACCATGCAGATAAACCACAGATTTCCTCAATAATCAGAATTTTAGTAAACAATGAATAGGAAGGAACAGGTAAGAGGAGTTGGTCCAAAAACCAGATTCAGATGCAGATAATAATAATTAGGGATTCATTGAATTCTCAGGAAGTCCTCTTGGACTGGTTACAGATGAAGGACAAGAAAAGAGAAGGAGTTAATGCCTGGACTGTGACTTTAGACCCTGACTCTTTTTGCTGGCCTGATCATTTCTCTGGCTCAGAGACCTTCATCCTGATCTCATTCTTCTATCACAGTAAGGTGGTTGCAAAACCTCCCACCATCACGAGTCTAATAAGTCATAAGAAATGTTAAAGTTCTTATTAGAAATGTTAGAATCACAGAGAATGTATTAAAACTTCTAAAGCTCAAAACTGTACTACCTCTGCAAAGCTGTTCAAAGAAGTGGCTGGCAGTGGATCCTTTATGAAAGGCAGGGCTGGATCCCCAGAAGACCCTTTCCTACCTTTTGGTTTTATACAACCACCAAATTAAATACTATATATTGGAGACATCACCAAGACAAAGCCTTGTCAGAATTTTATTACATGTTAAAATGATCTTAACAATCTATCTATAACTTCCTATTGATATTGAGAGACTATATGTCCCTAGTCTTATAGGCAACAGCTTCCTTAGAAAATGACTTCTCATCCTACTCAATAAATGGTGCTGGAAAATTGGATCACCTCATACAGAAGAATGAAACAGGATCCCTGTCTCTCACCATACACAAAAATTAACTCAAGATGGATTAAAGACTTAAATATAAGATCTGAAACTATAAAAGTATTAGAAGAAATCATCAACATTGGCCTGGGTAAAGAATTTATAACTAAGACCGCCCCAAAGAAAATATAATAAAACCAAAAATAAATAAATGAGACTTAATTAAACTAAAAGGTTTCTACACAGCAAAAGAAATAATTGGCAGAGGGAATAGACAACTTACAGAAGAGAGAAAATATTCATAAGCTATACACCTGACAAAGAATTAATATCCATAATCTATAAGGAACTTAAACAAATAAGCAAGAAAAAACAACCCTATTAAAAAGTAGGCAGAAGACATACAGCCATTTCTCAAAAGAAGAGAAATAAATGGCCAACAGATATGAAAAATGCTCAGCATCACTAGTCACAGGGCAAAGCAAATTAAAACCACAATGAAATCCTACCTTACCCCTGTCAAATGGCCATTATTAAAAAGTCAAGAAACAATAGCTACTGGCATGGATTTGGTGAAAAGGGAAAGCTTCTACACTGCTGGGGAGAATGCAAATTAGTACAATCTCTATGGAAAACAACATGCAGATTTCTCAAAGAGCTTAACGTAGATCTACCATTCAATCCAGTGCAGAAAAAGAAAAGATACCTACACCTCTATGTTTATCACAGTGCAACTCACAATTACAAAGATATGGAACCAACCTAAGTGCCCACTGCCTGACGAATAGATAAAAGAAAATGTGATGTGCGTACACACATACCATGGAATATTCCTCAGCCTTAAAAAGAATGAAATAATATCTTTTGCAGCAACTTGGATGAAACTAGAAGCCATTATCCTAATTGAAGTAACCCAGAAACAAAGAAAAGCCAAACACTACATGTTCTCACTTGTAAGTGAGAACTAACAACAGGTGTGCCTGCCCATATACAGTGACATAGTGGACCCTGGAGACTCAAGAGGGAGGATGAGAGAAATGTGTGGGATGAAAAATTATCTATTGGTTACAATACACACTATTTAGGTGATGGGTACACTGAAGACCCATACGTAGTACGTACTTCTCCACTCCATGGTTCATCCATGTGACAAAAACATTTGTCCCCCCTAAATCTATTAAAATAAAATTTTAAAAAAGGAAATATCTTCTATACACACATACTGACAAAATAATTCTACATTGCCAACAGAGGAAATTTTAATCTACAAAAAAAAATAAAGAGTTGAATCTTTTATATGAAAGCTATAACCTAATAACAACCTAAGGATACAGGGAGGGGGGAGGGAGAGGGGAGGGGGAAATGGGTGGAGGGAGGAGGATTCGAGGGTTCACGTCTGTGGTTTATCTTACAAGGGTACAAGTGAATCTTTCTATGAGTAGAATATGAACGTTTTAACACAATAACTAAGAAAATGACATGAAGGCTATGTTAACCAGTTTGATGGAAGT
>CAUYQV010132431.1:0-121949 GCA_963574575.1 Galagoides demidoff
ATGTCTTAACACAACAATTATGAGAAAGACATGATGGCTATGTTAGCCAGTTGGATGAGAGTTTTCCAAACTGCATATGGAAGCAAAACACTGTATCCTATGATAGAATTAATGTACACAATTATGATCTAATAAAAAAAATGGGGAAGCAGTAAAAAAGCTGTAGAGATACTGTCATTTTGTCATTTTATATAAAAATTATACACATTCTCTCCATCTTCCATCCAATTTTTGTTTGATGAAGGCTCTCTTGGTCTAAGCTGCAGGCTCTAGGTCCATGCTTCCAGTGGACCTCTAAAAACAATGGTTCCCTTATATTAGTTTAGGATTTGAGTAGTTTAGTCATTTCCTTATAGGAAACAGTTCTTCTAAAAACCAAGAATGCATCATGAATTCATTAGAAAGACTGGGCAACCATGGCTGGGTGTGTGGCGAGAGCTGGATCAGACCCACATTGTTCTCAAACACTAAAATCAAATTAAAAAAACTGTACTATTAGTAGCAATACTTATTCATCTCCCTTCCTCTTTAAAGCACTTTATAAACATTAACTAATTAATCCTCACACTTTACGAGGTAGCTAAATAATTGTTAGCTCCTGGTTGGAGGAACCCAAGGTCGGGGTTAAGTGGTTTGCCTGCTCAGAGCAATAGACTGAGGCAATATTTAAGTTCCACATTACAGCATTTTAATTTATATTAATTTATTTTTGGCACTGCATTGAATTTTAGTGATAACTTATTATATTACCTTACACTATTTCTGTCATGGAGCAGATGGGGGAAAAAAAGGAAATTCTCTGCTAACTGTATGAAAATAGGTAGAAAAATACCAGCAGAGCTCCTGGTCCCCATGGCTTTTGCGGAGTCTCCCAGATCCCCCGCGACACACACTTCCTCTGTCCTGAACCTAAAATAGCGAAGTGCCTGCCTGCTCTGCCTACCCAGCTAGCTGTGGGTTTTTTTCCAACAGGATTTGAACCCAAACTGAGGCCTTGGACATTCCCAGACTGATACAGGTATGGAAGCGGTTACTCAAAACACAGGCCCTCGTCCGAAGCCAGACTCCTTAAACTTATAGGAACTGCACACGCTGACTCCCCCCCCCACCCCCAAGCACATATACATGGGCAAGATGAGTGTACCTCAGTCCTCTTGCTGATCCTGGCACGGGGATGCCCCAGACCATCTTCAAGTCGTTCCCCTGATCCACACTTTGCATCTCGGCATTTGCTCGTGTTTACCTCCGTGCCAATCAGAGGTAAACCTCTGGGCCATGCCTGAGTTTTCTGATCTTCTTATCCTTTCTTCTTTCTAACCCTCATAATCTCGATTTTCTCTGCCCTCCTGTACAAGTGTGTGAAGAACAGGGAAATCAGGGGAGTTTCAGGCAATTCATGTTAGTCTCATGGGGGGCACCAAACCAAGCTAAGGGAACTTTGGGGGAACACCTCCAAGCGAGGATGTGTACCGAGTCAAGAGTTTAATAAGAAAGGTTGGTGAGTGTGAAAATCCTTCCAGCAGAAACTGCAGGCCCAGAGTCACATGATCAGCACTCTGCCTTTACGTGAAACCAAGCGCTTACTTTGTCTGATTACCTTAACTGTTTTCAAATTGTTTTTAAACCCTTGATTCAAGTCATACGCCAAATGCTCTGCTGCTCTAGAAATGGCTGTTTGAATTCAAAGCTAGGGGCCAAAATATGTTCTAAGGCTTGTGAAATTGTTTTGCCCCAACCATCAGCCCAGGTCCTAACCAACCTCTATGTTGTGAGTCTAAGTGTGTGAAGAAGAGGAAATCAGGGAAGTTTCGGAGAAATTCACTGTAGTCTCATGGGGAGCACAAAACTAGTCAAGGGAACTCTGGAAGAATTCTCTTAGAGAGACTTGTTGACTAGGAGAAGGCAAGATGGGTTTTACCGTTCCCTGGATAGAGGTGTGAACACACAGCATCCTCTCTGGTCTGTTTTGCCACTTATATAAATAGTGGTGGAGATTTGGGAGAGACACAGAGTAGAGTGAGCCTACAGCAGAACAGCCTGCAGTCCCACAGCGGGGCGTGAAATGGAGACACGAGTGTGATTAGATGCCAGGCAAGGCGGGCACGTGGGTCACTATGAAAGTTCTGAGACAGTCTGTGTTACGGTCCATTATTTCATTTCCATGAAACACAGTCAACAGTGTTCCTTCTGATTCACTCGTGCAAGTTTCACCTTGCTCAGGTTGTCGATGTTGCTGGGAGGGCTTCATTTGTTTACATTCCTTGAGTTTTGTGTCTCTCAAAACTTTCATAGTGACCCAAGTAGTTAGGCTTTAGCTGTCTTGTTCATTTTTTACCTATGAAGAAGAGAATCCTCACCACAAGAGGACGTGAGGTGAGCCGCCAGGTGTGATATGTCACAGGACTCAGGAGAGTCAAGAGTTCTACAGGGTCCTGTATGGTACAGATGGCCTGAGACGCCATCTGAAGAGCTGAGCCGTCACCCTGCAGGGTTCAGGTGTCTGCTGTCTGGAGGGCTGGGCGGCGCTAGGGCAGGAGCAGAGCCAAATGGGGACAAAATAGCTCCCATTAAATAAATCTCAAAGCACCAGTGAGGAAAGAAATCCAGAGGAAGGGATAGAATAAAGAATCAATAAAATGTTCCTGTGACAGCCTGTTTTCCATCACCGCTTTAACTGAAGACAAGTGCGGAAGCGCCTATGAGTCGCCCTGCAGCTGAGGGGCCCACAGGGGACCCAGTCTCAAGTGCTTTGGGCAGGATTGAAGCTCCCCCGGGCTGAGTCCTGCGGATATTCCCCACAGAGGCCCTGCTCCCTCACATACTCCATCAAATCCTCCATCTGAAGCCTGAGCGGGGCTGGAGAATGGGAGGAAGTCATCGCCCATTTGAATATAATTTGGAGAGTGAGCAAAAATGACTGGAAAACTGTGAGATTTGCCTGAGATCTCATGGCTGAAAGCGGCAGTAGGAAAAAAAGAATAAAAGTAAAATGAGTCCACATTATCTTCCCATTGAATTCAGACTGTTCAATAAAGTGCTTAGAATAGCATTCAGCAATTACTCAACGAAACTACTAACCATTTTTAATATCCAATTTTTATAATCTTACAGTTGCATAAGAGTAAGATGCCTATAATGCCGTTTCTGAAAAATAATACTCTATTGCAGGTATAGGATAACCACTGGCAGGGTGCATTTTCACCCTCGCCTTAATTGTTTTTGGTAATCTCTGCTGTGCTCCCTGGGGGTTCTGCCAGTAGTAAAATCAGATTGAATAAATAGCTAAAAATAAGTAAGTAAATAAATAAATGGAAGATTACATTTGAAATAATGTGAATATACATGGTTGTTCAGTAAATTATGGGTCCCCCTTTTTGGGGAGCCGATTAAAGCATGTTCTCAAGTTACTCACATCCAGTCAGATCTGTTTAAAAGCCTCTCATACCATCTCAATCTATACTCTCAATCATCTGTTTAAAGAATCTTAAGGCCACAAGAAAATGAAATATAATACTACATCACATAGAGTTCAGACATTGAGTCTGAAAGACACTTTGTCACTGGTTTCTGGCATATGATAATAGTTCATCTAATGCTTCTGACCTGATAATCAGCACTGTAGCTGTTTCCTCTTCTGAGTTGAAAATTTGCCTAAAATACATAATATAAACGTCTATGCTATTTTTTTTTGTACATTTTGAAATTCTCATTACATGTATCAGATACCTGCTCCACGGTACACGGGGAGGAATCCAGGCCACGTAGCTAGCTCTCAGGGGGCACAGGGATTCTCTTCACAAGTCCAGTGCTGGCCTGACAGTGCCAGAGATACCAAACGGGGACAGATTTTGATGAAAATAGCAGTGATGACTCTTGAATAAATGTAAAAATTATGAGATACAGATAAGAACAAACCTTTCCAGTAATCAAGCACATGCCTCATCATCTCTCAGTCCCAGAGCGATACAAGTTCAATGCATTTAATTTTAGAAATCGAATGGCAGCAAATTCAAGAAAATACATATTTTTCTAAGCAATAAATAACCATTCTTTTTTCTTTTTCAAAGCATAAAAGGAGTGGTGCTAGAAACCAGCTGCAACTCAAAAAGATAGGCTCAGTATCTCAGAATACATGGTTTGGGCTTTTCTAAGTGGTCTAAATGAATAGCCAGCTCCATTTCTCTGACCCCAGGAAAAGGATGCGAATGAAGGGCCCTTCCAGACAGCTGCAAATCTGAATGATGAAAGTGGCTCAGACAATGCGGGGATGAAACCTGCCCTTGCAGATGTCACCTTCAGAACAGTGTGGCGTTGGCAGCATTGTTTTTATCTGCTCCCACCACCTAAGAACAAGCAAATTGATTTTAAAATGAGGAACCGATATGTTCATTTTCATGAAAAATACCAGTCAAGCCTGGACTCTGTATTTTTGTTGTTTATCCCAAGCGGAGGCTCCGCTGCCGTGTTATTTTCTGTAACCATAGAGTTGATTTTATCTTTAGCACTCGATGGAAGGCAAAGATACGTAAACAAAGTGAGTTCGTTATTCTTACTCTCCTGTAATTTCAAAGGGTTCTGGTATCTTCCAAGATTATTTCTCAAGTGCATTTTTCTGATCTTCAATTTGACTTGGACCATTTTCCTTTCTAGACTGCCCCATGTCCACTATGCCCATAGCAATCGCCATCAACAGGTGGGTGGGGATGCTCTGTTTTTCACAAATTATAATTCTCAATTTTTCTAGGCCAAAAAGGGATGTGTATGGGGTAGCGTGTGGGAAGGTGTAGTAGCAGGGGGAGTTTTCACCCTGCTTCTTAATGTATAAGTAGGATGTCTGGAACTCAGTTTCCTGTGAATTTCCAATGTTCTGTGATTTTACTTCACGTCCCTTCTAGTCTCTGTGGAATTCTTAATCTCCATTTTATATCCTACAGCTGGTCTCCCCTACACCCACCAAATAGCATTCAACACAGGCAGCTGTAAGGGATACAATTTTAATGAAGACTAAGGTGTAATGCTTACACGACAGCAATACAACAGAAAATCGAAAATTAAACATTAAATCTTCCATTTTTGCTAAAACTCCTGATGTATTTCCATCCACTTGGGCTCCAGCATTCCAAAAGGCCCAGGGTCTCAGTCCTTCCTCTCTGCTCTGCTCTCTGGCACTTTTTCTTTCAAATTCCTGTCTATTCTTTATGCAGAAATGTTCAGCTATTCCTTCTTTGCCTTTCTCCAAAACATACGCTCAAGCTCTCACCTCATCTTTCCAAGAGGCCTGATGGATATTTTACTAGAACTAAAGACTTGTCTTTTCTTTAGGACTAATTCTACTGATGATGGCTATTTATTCAATAGTTCCCCGCTTACCACGCCACAGATCAGCTCATCCCAGGCCACTCTGTGTCCCTCGTGCTGGGAGTGGCCTTTTTATTCCCTTCACTAGGCAACACCAACCTCATTTCCTTCGTAGGTTTTTTGCACTTACTGTGTCTTCTGTTTGGTCCTCAAATTATTCTCCCGGCTTACATCACCTTGACCATTCTTTTTAAAGCACACTCCCATCATATGTGTACTTTTTTTTTTTTTAAAGAAATTAATGCTGTTTGCAGTGCTTATTCTTACATAAAATGATTTTGCTTTATGCTTTGATTCTAATTTATTTTTGGAGGCAAGGCAGCAGAAGCAATATAGACAAGGGTCCACTGTAAGCCCCACTGCCACTGTACCCCACAGTCTTTGATGTACTTGGCATCAGCAGGCCACCACCACACCTGCTTCCATACAGGACTCCCAGCCACTCCTCATACCCACATCAGTGACTCCAGACCCAAACTCCCCTCCAAGAATTCAGACCTTGGCTGTGAATGCCATGAGAGAATTCTGACTGTGTGTGTCTCCCTGCTGTAATTTCAATAGAAAGCTGCTGAGTACCATGTCCCAATAATAAGCTATACAATGAGGAACTTTCCCCCAAAAAATGATGGTAGCTAAATGTTGGGAAACCAAAATATTGACAAATCTCAATAAGAGGGGCTATTGTAATTCAATGATAAAACATTGTGTCCCAACTGTAAATAAAGAAGACACACTTACATGTGTAAATAGTGGCTTTAACTCTAGAAATTCTTCTGGAATTAAGGAAGTTAACATGGAACTTTTTATTTTAGTCACCATTATACATTTAGAGTTGAGATCAAGCAAGAAATTTGAACTCACTTCTCATACTTCTCGGCTAAAACATATTTAATTGATCTCTGCTCTCATCGTATTGTTTCCTTTGGACACAAAATTAATTTTACTACATACAAAATTTAACAGTAGAAGGCAATCTCCATTTTTTTTTTAAATGTGCCTATTCTGCAGCACCAAACTCAGGAAAATGGAACAAAATCACTTTTAGGGCTTAAGGAGATGTTAGATGAAATTAGCCAATAGCTGTTTCAAATCTAAATTACAAAATCTACCAGTTCGTATATGCTGTGTATTGGTGTAATTGGTGGATTGTAGCTGCTCAAAGATGTTTAGTTCCTGATAAGATTGCTACAGTTACCTATTATGGAAATTTCACCTGAACACATCATTTGTATTCACAGAAGCTCCAGAAGGAAAGGACCCCACAATTACTGGGTCATTTAATCCATCCCCACAGCAAGAGAAGGCTATTTATACACTGTGGTTCTAGAGCTCTGAGATCAGTCTGTGATCGGGCCTAACTCTTGCTCATTTTCCACCAATCTCTAAAGTTGTCACTCATTCCTCAGTTTTGGAAAGATGGTGGAAACACTTAAGCATGCACAAAGGAAATGGTCCTCATTCGAGTCTCTGTGGTTTCTGATTTTATACATCTGCTCTGTCTAACGTTATTATGAGACTGTATGAATTAAAATGAAGATACTGATGCTTTATTATCACACCTGGTTTAGTTACCCTTCTCTTAAGAATGATGAGAAAGTGACATGATTATCAGCAGTTCGTTTTTGCTTATGTTATCATAGCAGTAACATTTATTGAACAATTACTCTATGTGGGTACTTTGTGATTGTTCACATTTATAATTCACCCAGTTCTCACAACACACCTAAGAGCTTGGTACTCTTCCTTTTCAAACCCTCAGCATCTACCAGACTTCTCACATCCTCACCCCCTTGTTATCCCAACCTCTCCTTGTCTAAGTCCATCAATATCTTAAAACTTGGAACGTGATCTCTCAAAGCATCTAAGCTCAGTCTAAGACTAGTAGTCATCTGAAAAAATAATTATAATTTGATTTGGGCTTCTTAAAGATCAAATAAGCTTATATTTATTGGATCTATGAATCTACGGATCTAAGATATATATAGTAATTACTATATATTATATGTTATTGTATATGAACTTATATGTATAAGTTCAGTAATGCCCTTTCTCTCAAACATGACTATTTTCCCTATAATACAGTTTATCTCTTTGAATGACAGTAGAGTATAATCATGTGTCACTTAACTGTAGGGATGCATCTGTGAATACCATTTTAAAGATTATTATAAACAATACATTATTTTCTTTACTATTTTATTTGTACTGTCACAAATTTTCAAAAATGATATGTTTGCTTATTTTATAGGACATGTGCTTATAAAAAAACTTTAGAACCCATACATTTTCCAACAACTTGTCTTAATGATCAACAAAATGTATCTAAACAAAGTTTTATTCAAATGATAATATCATTGACATTAAATCGAAGGGAATAGAAGTGTGACAGAGGTGACTTTGAACTTATGGTCTGAGAACTGACGTCTTCAAAAGCTACAAGAACCTGGATCTTTATTACTATTATTTTCAGTGAATCGAGATAGAATATCGTCTTTAGGAACTTAATCTTATCAACAGGCAGATATTTGTCACTCAAAAGTTCAGAAATGGGATAAAATGCATCTTATAAAAATGTATGTATTATTTTTACCAACTAAACAATGATAATAATAATCTCTATTTTTCCCCTCACTTTAGGGAAGAGATTTTCATGAATGTCCTGAGGCAGTAGATCTTATGGAATTTGTCAAGTATGGAATGTTTATTATTATCCTATTATAGGACAACATCACACAAAGAAAGAAATGTGTGAAAGGCCAAGTATTGGAAGAAGCATTACATAGGACCTCAAGCCGCTTGAACCACTCATCAGTGAAACAATAATAATAGAGTCTATTGACAATCCATGTCTCCTTAAGAAAATAATATTTTTTCAACTCCACTTAATTTTTGCAGCCTTGAATGTTATGGTTTTCTACAAGCAAATGGGCTGCCCCAGGAGCCTCCATATCTTCTGCCTGAATGAGTAACTCTTCTCATTTATACTTGTCACTGAGGGTCGTAGAATCTTCCCGACATAGACTAACCCACCAGGACACATAATTAGAGTCATAACATGGTTTATGTCAAAACTAATCACATTTTGTATTTAAAACAATCCCTCCTAAAGTAGGAGATTATACCTGCTTAATTTATAATAATATTGATAATGCGCTGGATAAATACAAATGAAACCCTCCTCAGGGACAGGTTTAAAGATAATTTCACTTGGCCAAAGAAAGGCTGACCTATGTCACTATGTCATCAATAAAATATGCCTGGTCTTAATAACAATGTAAAGTTTGTTATTAGCTTTGGGCAAGTATCCCTTTTGAAACCACTTTTTCTCATTGCAAGATTAGATTTTTCCTACCAAAAGAAACATTTTTTTTTAGTAATATTATGAATAGTTTCAGAGTATTACACATAGGAATTGAAATGTCTTTCCTGCCCTAGGCAAATCACATTGCCGATCCCACCATAACTCTAAGCAATCATAATAGTAATTGCATGAAGGTGAGGCTAACCTGGTTGTTTAGAAACACACACACACTCACTCTCACACTTTTTTCTTTTAAAATATGAAAGATTTTTTCTTATAGCCCTGAAGGACTAACCGGTCCCAAATCTGGCTTCATTAAATCACTGGCTTTTCGTTGCCTGTAGGAGGGGAGGAAGGCTGACCTATAAACTAGTAATAGACAAGTACAGAGCAAACACGTTTAAGGAGATTATCCAAAAGTTATATACATCACCTTTGCCCACTCTCCCTTATCTCAAACTTAAATAAATAGGGCCATGTAGCTGAAGGTGTCACCAGGAGACACAGTCTCTACCGAGGCCATTGTTTATGTGGCTAATATTCAAAGAGTTCTATCACCAAAAAGAGATACTGAATACTAAGGCACGATTTATAGTTGGTACTTCATGGAACTTTGAAGCCTTTTTTTCTTCTACTCACCAATCCTTTTTTCATCAGCATGATTTGTTTTTCTGGTGGAATGATGTCTCTTCTGCTTTTGCCCACGAACATTTGATTTCCATTCCCGGACTCCAGAAGTGGGGCATTTTACCCAGGTAATATCAGAGTAATTTTAGTTAACTGGCCATGGTGATTAATTGTGGGGTGGGTGTTAAACTTACCCATGTTAAAATATAGGCGTCTTGGTGAATAGGAACTGCATTCTTTTCCGTCGGACGTGAACACGAGGCCTAAGTGTCTTGGAGCTGTCGGCAGCCGTTAGCCATGACGTGGAGCCTGAGAGCGTAGCCAGCACAGACTGGAGCCAGATCACAGTGGGGACCAGCATGGTTTTATTTGCCTAGAAGCCCTGTACCCAACCCATTTTAACCTCATATTTGTCACTGGACATAGCAGCAATATAAGCCACGGCATATTCTTTAAGATTTAACTGATAGAAGGCATTATGAGGAAATCCTTAGTGAAAAGAGAATTTTTTTAGATGATTATTCTAAAAATAACACAGTAAAACTGAATGTTTCCACAATGATCACTTGTTCCAAATATGCAGAATTTTGAAACTTTTTCATGGGTTGTCTTATCTATTTGGACTGCTGTAACAAAATATCATAAACTAGCTCGCTTATGAATACCATACATTTAGTTCTTACATTTCTGGAGGCTGGACACTGAGACCAAGCCATCAGCAGCTTCAGTGTCTGGTGAAGCTCCCCTCTGGTTTATAGATTGCACTTTTGGGCTGTGTTCTCCAGGGCGGAAGGGGCATGGCAACTCTCTGGGGTCTCTTTTATGAGAACACTAATGCAATTCAGGAAGGCGCCTCCCTGGTGACCTAATCCCTCCCAAAGACCCCCATCTCCTGATATCATTGTCTTGGGGTTTAGGATTTTAGCTGAACGATTTGAGGTAGGGCAGTGGGCAGAGACATTCAGCCCACATCCTGGATCATAAACACTGTCTTTAATCCTCACAGTTCTGGTCCACCTTACATAAATTAGCCACATTGAAATAGTATTTTTGCTGATGTTCTAAACTAAAATAATTTATTTTTTCCATATTTAGTAATAACTTTAGACTATTACACTATATAATACAATTATTTTAAGACTGTGCTCAAGCAGAAAGCAAAGTCTCTTCCAAGAAGTTTTCTCAGACTTTTCTCATTGCTTAGTGATCTGCCCTTTCTGTGCCCTCCCTGCCAGTATCTTATCACCCAAACAATTACGTTCAAGTTCCATGTTTAATTCCCTAGCGTCATTACTACCATGTTCTGTATGCCTCTTCACCCTATCAAGGCCAATAATAATGCTAGCCTTAAAGCAGGAATTCAATATTTTTTGAACATAGACATTTTTTGAGCAATGTTAACTGCACAGCAAATTTGAGCAGAATATACAGAGATCCCCACTGTTCCCTGCACTTACACACCCATGGCCCCCATCAGTGTCAACTCCCTGATGCTTTTGGTGGTTCACTGGCTACAATTAATGAACCTCCATTGACATATTATGGCCCCAAGTCCACAGTATATTTTAATTAGAATTCACTGTTGTTTTTGTACATTCTATGGATTTTGACAAATTTTTGTGGACGTGTATTCATTACAGTGTCCTACAGAATAGAGTCAGTGCCCTAAAGTCATGGGTGCCTCTTTTTCATCCCTTCCATCCTTCAAATCCTGGCAACCACGGATGTTTTTAGTGTCTCCAGAGTTTTGCATTTTTCAGAACGTGATATAGTTGGAATCACAGTGTGTAGCCTTTTCAAATTGGCTTCTTTCACTGAGTTATATGTGTTTTTAAGATTCCCCCATTTCTCTTCAAAGCTGGATAGCTCATTTCATCTTAACGCTGAATAATATCCCATTGTCTGGATGTACCACACTTTATTCATCTACTGAAGGCTATCTCGGTTGTTGCCAAGTTTTGGCGATTATGGATAAAACCTCTATAGAACCTATGTACAGGTGTTTGTGGGGATGAAAGTTTTCAGCTTCTTTGGGTAAATATCAAAGAGTATGACTGCAGCTTCATATAAATATTAGCTTCTACTTTGTAATAAATTGCCAAATTGTCTCTTAAATCGGTTATTTGCTTTCCTACCAGTAACAAACACACCTCAGTTGCACCACATCCTCACCAGCATTGGGTGCTGTCAGTGTTTGGGATTTTGGCCATTTTAACAGGTGTCAGTGACATCGCATTGTTGTCCTAAATGATTCCTTAAACATTTGATATTGAACATCTTTTCATATGCTTATTTGCCATCTTCTTCTGTGAGCTGCTGTCTGTTCATGGCTATTGCCCATTTTTGTTCAATATGTTTGTTTGCTTGTCTTTTGAAAAATTTTCTCTCAGCCTGTGTCTTGTTTTTTCATTTCCTTGACAGTGTCTTTCACAGAACAGAAGACTTTACTTTTGATAAAGTCCAGCTTTTCAATTACTTATTTCACAGATAATGCATTGGGCATTGTATCTAAAATATACTACATGTAGCCAAGGTCATCTAGAGTTTTCCCTGTATTACCTTCTATAATATTTATAGTTTTATATTTTACATTTAGGCATGTGGTCCTTTTGAGTTTGTTTTTGGAAAGGATGTTGTTCCAGATCCACCTGCTCCATGGTCTTTTCTCCATGGTATGCCTTTGCTTCTTTGCCAAAGATCAGTTTACCATATTGATGTAGGTCAATTTCGGGCTCTCTAGTCTGTCCATGGAACTATTTTTCTATTTTATCACCAGTACCACATTGTCTTGAACACTGTATCTTCAGTGTCTTTATTTTTCTTCTTCTTGTGGTGGCTGCACTAGACCTTTTTGTCTCTCCATTGAAACTATTAAATAAATTTTGTATAAGTAGAATCAAGCATTTGCTTGCACTTGTCTTATCCATTCTAAATAGTCTCTGGAATAGTAAGGGGATTTCTCTCACAGAAAAAAAATACTACTAACTCATCATTGGTGGACCATGAAAGTTAAAATTTCGTGACCATATTGTAAGTGCAAAATTACATCCCATGGGTATAAGAAAGCTTTAGCCAAGTAGTATTTATTTTATTCTTAGCACAGTAATATTCCTTAATCCTCTTCATTTTCAAATTGCTTTGTTTTCTCCTGAGATAATCTAGCTTCTAAATCAACAATAAGGTCTGTTCACAAATGTCCCAAACTCTACCAAGTTTATGGGAGCGGGGGGACTTGAACTGACATCTTTAAACAGAGTGGTAGCTTTCTGCATATACTATCATCTGGAAAATTAAATCCCTGAAGAAAGCAGAATGCATATAATACATTTTAGTAACATTTAGAAATATGTTACTCTTCTCTGAGTAATTTAATTCCGAAACTCCTAAGGGGACTTTTTAAAAAGTAGTGTTTGTATGTCTTTCTTATGAGCATTTGTATAGCTTTATATACATGAGGAACATATATATATAATAATTGCATGCATAAAAATTATAGATTTGGCACCCTTTCTTTTACTGTAGTTTATTATTTATACCATTGTTGATTTTAAGCCACAAGTTGTTTCTATTAGGTGTGTTATTTTATTTGTTTGCATAAACATTGTGAGAATGGGATTAAAAAGAAAAAAAGAATTATTAAACTACTGTGTGTTTAAGACTTGGCAATGAAAGCTTTTTTATAAGTTAATATAAAATGATATATTTTATAATTTTTACTCTTGGAAAAGGCAAGTAACAAACTTAAAATTGTTTATGTAAAATGTCATTTTTCTATCTTAGTGCCCTAATACTATATGGTCAGTGCTTTAAAACATTTCATTTCATTATGTGGAAAATCTTCATTATTTTTCTCAAGCAAAGGGAAGGTCAGAATCTCCTTTAAAGTTAGAAAATGAGAAATGATGATTTGGGTAATCTTCCAACATTCAGATAATCACTCATTAAAAATAAAATAATATGTGACAGTTGATGAGTTCTTAATTTTAGGCATTGTGCTAAGCACTGTCTAGCTGCAAATGGTTTTTAAAAATTATATTTGGAATTATGAAAGAATATTTCTGCCTGGGGAAATATGAAAAGACAGACTGATTTGTAGGATAGTGCTTTGGGCCAGGGATGAAAATATGAGTATACCAGAGAAAGCTATAAAGGGACATGAGACTAAAAAAAAAATAGGGGTCAAGGGTTTAAATATGATCTCAAATGAAAGAGACTCTGCAACTTTGGATGCACACACATACAAGCATACACACAAAGTTGTTGCATCACAACAATTAAGTGCATCGCAACATACCCTAAATTAATGCATGATTCATGGGAATTGAAAGAAGAGGGTATATTTTAAAAAAAATTAAAGTAGAGGTAAAAATATTTGAACAGATATAGATGATCAAAAAGAAAGATTACTCTGGACATCCTAATTTGTCAAACTGGAACCTGTTACTATTAAGACAGTATTAAAGTCAAGTATATTGCTGGGACAATAGTTCCTGTTTGAGAATTTTTAAACCTCCAGAATGTTAGGATTTTATATAGATTAAATCAAGAGCAATTTGTCACAAAAGCGTAAATGCTTCCCCTAATTTGTCTGCAGAGATTGTGATGTAATAGCTCTCAGAATATAACTTTACTAACCTATACGATGAGATTATTAAAAAGTTGGTGGAGATTTGTTAAGAATTATATGGGGAACATTTTCAAAATATGTATCTTCTAAATCATATGCTGATTCTGTTACACCCTGAGAGCTCAGGGTGATAGCTCAGAGAGGGGATGTTTGTCCAAATTTTTCCTTTTCACCCCCAGTTGGGAATCGCTGTTACAGCTACAGTAAGCAAAACATCAAGAATCATATTCATCATGCCAAGTACAGATTTGAATGTGTGTTTTAATGACTGAGTCAACTTCTGGATGAAAAACATATGGTGAAGATAGAAAAAGAAAAGATCCATGAATTTGCCAATAAGTTAGTGCTATGAATATATTGCTCTAAACATCTTGGGCCCGTAAGAAATGTTTATTTAAGGCTCGGCACCTGTGGCTCAATCGGCTAAGGCACCAGCCACATACACCTAAGGTGGCGGGTTCGAATCCCCAGCCCGGGCCCACCAAACAACAATAATGGCTGCAACCAAAAAATGGCCGGGTGTTGTGGCAGGCGCCTGTGGTCCCAGCTACTTAGGAGGCAGAGGCAGGAGACTCGCTTGAGCCCAGGAGTTGGAGGTTGCCATGAGCTGTGATGCCATGGCACTCTACCCAGGGGGATAGCTTGAGGCTCCATCTCAAAAAAAAAAAAAAAAAGAAAGAAAAGAAATGTTTATTTAAAATATGAAATTGGAAGGTTGTTTTTCAAATATTCCCTTGTTGCATTCACACTATTTGGGGTAGTATAGCATGCATATGAGCAATTGCAAAGGGGGTATAATTAGGAGAGAAAACTGATGGATTAAAAAGACCATTAACTTGAAGTCAGACAGCTTGGGATTCCAGAGATGGATTTTTGCTAAAATTATGTGACCTCATAACAATATGTACAAGAAGTCACATTTGTCATTTGAAATGTTTGGATAACACCATGTAGTCATCAGGTTGTTAGAAGAAGTTAGACAATGCAGGTAAGAATGCCTAGAAAAATCTGAACCTGATAAGCACTCTCTAAATGTCTTTATCTTTACATTAAAACAAAACATTGGTAAAACATGAATCTGAGTTAATTTGTCAACAATTTAGATCTGATACTGAATATTTGCTACTCTTCATCTTTTAATTTTGAAAAAAATATTGAATTTCCTGAAAAGATAAAAGAATATCAAGGAGAAAATATATATACTGTATAGCCAGATACAACAATTTTTATTCTATTTTTGCTTTTTACTTTATTATTTGTATATACACACACATCATACACACATATACACACACATCTATATATGAACATTTTATACATGTATACGTGTTTTTGGTTTCTGAACCATGTGAGGGTAGATTACAAACATGATTTAACTTTATCCATTAACACCATAATATGTATTTTCAAGAAAGAATAATATTCTCTTGCCTATCAAAATCAAGTAATTTAGCACTGATATGTTCATCTTATCAGTAGCCCAAAGTCCAATTTTCTCATTACATTAAGTAAATAAAATAAGTGCCTATGAACCCATATAATAATAACTAAATACAGAACTTAATTAAAGAATAAAGAAGTAAAATAGAAATATAGAATAATTATGGAGTTGGAAAATCAACATTTTGCAACTGATATGGTAATAAGTGGTTTGGGCAAGAATCTAGAGAAAATTTTCATAATTATGTGGAAGAATCCAGAGAAACTTATAGAGAAATCCTTAATTAAATGATCAGAATTGATATCACCAGACAGACATCATTTGCTTCTGGATACGGTACTCTGAAGAGGACATAATAAAATTTCTGTGGCATTTCTACTAGAGAAACATAAATTTATATATTTATTTTCTTTTTAGGCAGAATCTCACTTGGTTGCCCTGGGTAGAGCTCTGTGGCACCAGCCTCACTCACAGCAACCTCAAACTCTTGGGTTCAAGTGATCCTCCTGCCTCAGCCTCTGTAATAGCTGGGACTACAGGTGCCCACCATAACAACCGGTTAGTTTTTCTGTTTTTAGTAGAAACAGGGTCTCGACTTTGCTCAGGCTGGTCTCTAGCTTCTGAGCTCAAGTAAGCCACCTGCCTCAGCCTCCCAGAACGCTATGATTACAGGCATGAATCACTGTTCCTGGCCTTTATAAATTGAATTTCATCATGAAAAAACATTAAAGCATTTGCATTTTTAAAGAAATTTGTAGTAACATTGTTGCCATAAGGGTCTCACAGAAAAGCAATGTCACAGAGAATAAGCACACTTATTGAAATTATGTTTTAAATAAAAGTGACCATCTGCTCGCTCAGGCAAAATGAGGAGCTTCCTTATTTATAGTTGGTTTATATAGGGAATTCTGTACATGCACACTATACAGCAATGACCTCATTGATCCAATTAAATATCATGTGACTATCTCCTGATTAGCTCCTAGTAATCTGATAATCCCCTCAACATACACCTTTCACCATAACCCTTTCAACATAACCCAATTTAACATAACTTAATGGAGAACATGTTGTTAGCCATTACTTCTTTGTTCTTATCTGAGGAAACCTGAGGCTATGGAGGAACAAGGTAGATTGAATACCTGCCCTTGCTGACCTTTCCGTTTGGAGGCTGTTACTTTGAATCTTTAAGCAAGTCATAAGGAAAATTCTTGGGCATACAGAAATTTGTGTGCAAACCTCTGCTTCCATGTAGGCCCTAAGTCAGGGGGGTTTTGCTGGAAACTTTTATAAGGAATTTTCCGGCTGGACTTCTCAAAAGTCTTTCATGAGCCCAAGTTTCATCTGTGCCATTAGATACCTCTATGCATTGGGTAAATTCCTCTTCTCTTGAGGTCTCTGAGCACATTTCCATTCCCAGACCCATCACCAAGCTACCTTCGTTACTTACCACAGATCAGGAAAGGTTACTGATGGGTACCTGGCCAGTTTTCCAAAGGGCTTTCTTATTGAACTTATAAAATTAATCTTAATTCCTTAATGCAGTAAATACTATTCCAGCCAAAGCCTTGGTCATGTTAGGCTCACAACGAACCTGGCCACATGGGATTCTGCCTCAGTTTCTTACAAGTGTGCCTGCATAAAGTCTTTTCACTGCTCTCTCTCAAAGGGCTTGTTTGGCCAGAGGCGTATAGGAGTTTCGCCTATATAACATTAATTCACCTCTTGTCATTCTGGTTCCCAATCCTACCATGAGAGACACCTTACAGAGGACAGTCTGAACATTTTCTAGCCTCTGGAAGGTAAGTATTTAATATCTCAGCAGGTACAGATTGTGAGTACATTCTGGAGGAATTGTGGAAGGAGGCTGGGGAGCATTGCTTATAATGTGCAAGGTCTGTGACAAGCTTTTCTAATCAACTTGGAGAACCCAAGCTACAACACTGGAAGGCAGTTGTCCCTATAATAGGCATCCATCTATTAATTTCTTCAGACCCAAAGATTTCAGTCAAAATTTGCTCAAGCTGCAAGTTGGCTAGATGGAGAATTCTATCCACCTGTCAAATGAATTAGTGAAACAGCACACACTTAAGCAAAACAAAACATGGGGTTTGGTCAACTACATTCTCCCCTTCAAGCACATCATGGTCTTAAATTAGAAAGGAGAGTGTCAGAAAAAAAAATGTTTGAAAAATACAAACAGATGCTTCCAAATCAATACTCCTGTGTATTCATTAGACACCTGTCTACCTGTCAGGACTGTAAGCTGTACTTACAACAATATTTAAAACAACTATACGGATTATTATTGAGAATGGCGAGTCAGTTCTCAGCAAAATACTCTAAGAAAGTATTCAAAATAGCTCATATTTTCTGAGATGGTCACATTAACATCTACCTACAAAGACCTTTTTATCATCCCCTGATAGTGGGAATGTTTGGTTGAGTCTCCCTGCCTCCTGTCACTTGTCTTTTACCAGTAACAATGTTGGATACTGGGTCTTCCTTTCTTTCTGTAGCTGGTGCTCTTACTTGTCATGGCTTTATAGAGTTTAGGAGTAGATGCAGTACAGCTAGCCTCTGTTTTATATTTAGAATGAAAACTATCACACTGTGGTAACTGCTTAGGTGTAGGACACTGCCCTCTTCTATAATTTTGTAGATCTGAATACTCAGAAGGGATTGCTCCCTAAGATTTGGGATTATAGAACATTATTTTTTTTGCCTTAGCTCCATTAGAAACTGTTTATTCTGTCTGTCCTCTCCTTGGGTAAGACTGAAATGAAGCCTCTTATACTGAATAATTGTGTACCTTCTCTAAAGCTTACTAGAGACCTCCTGGCCACAATCTCATTTTTTTTTTTTTTGAGACAATCTCAAGCTACTGCCCTGGGTAGGGTGCCATGCCATCATAGCTCACAGCAACCTCCAACTCAGGCTCAAGCAGTCCTCTTGCCTCAGTTTTTTCTATTTTTAGTACAGACAGGGTCTCACTTTTTGCTTAGGCTGGTCTCAAACCCATGAACTCAAGCAGTCCACCCACCTCTGCCTCCCAGAGTGCTGGAATTACAGGCGTAAGCCACCGTGCCTGGCCAACACAACCTCGTTTTTCGATAGATAAAAATATTATTCACTTGTTCTAATGAATAGGCAACCTTTGACGACAGGCCCCTTCTCTTAACCTCACCGCATTTACTCACTCTATAGATCTGAAAACAGGAGCATCTTTGAAAGCCAGCATGGCGACTGGTGCATATCAGATGCGGAGCCAGGGTTTGCAGGGCAGTGACTGTGGGAAAACGGAATCCTTATCTGTTTAATTAATGATGTGGGCTTTTATATTTGGCTTTCATAAGAAATCAGCTGTTGCCTGGTAACAGATTTGCCTGTGGGCTCCCAGAAGAAGCTGGGCTTTCCAAGCAAAGCACCCTGTTGTCTTATAAATAGGGCAGTAAAGCTTGTTCAGACATGCCTGAGGCATCAGCAGTTCTTTTCCTCTACAAGTATCTAATTCTTCCTGCGAAGTTTTCTTCACCAGAGACACACTCAGAAGGACAAAGAGGAAAGAGAGCGAAGGCCTCAATTTCCATTTTAGCCTAATAGTGGGAAGGAATACAAGATGCCGGACAGATCATTTGCCCTCTAAAATAAACTACGTTAGAAAAGCATTAATTAGTTGAAAATAAAAATTAATTATGATTCCCAGACAATTTAGCTTCAGGATAAACTAAAGCACAGTAGGACAGTGGCAATTAGTGTAACCAAAACCCAGACATTGAAAAGAATCCCAATTATGAAACTATGTCTGTACATTATACATTTCTGAGTTCAAGGGTTTTGTTTGGTAATGTGTCTTCCTCATATTCTCCTTGCTACCTTTTGGTTCCTGTATCATGTTATTTTCTTTTAGTCTATATGACTGTTGGTTTGTTTGTTTTCTATAATAACACAAGCTCTGAGAAGGTGCTTTTCTGTTTATTCTTCACCCATGGTTATAACACCATGAACAGAAGATGACAGACGTATGTGTCCAATAAATGCTTCTGAGTAGGAGTTGAAAGTACTTGAAGCAGTCTATGAGCTGAGGATGGGAATGATTTAAATTTTGAGTTTTTTCTTGATTTTGTTTTATTTTTTAATTGCCCAACACACAGTTGTTTTTTAATAAAGTTTTATTAAGTGAATGGCAGAGAGAGTGAGTGGATTGATAGATGGGTGAACGGATGGATGGACAAGATGAATGAAAGAACAAATGAGTAAGTGAAGGAAGGAAAGGATGAAAGAAAAGATAATTAAACCTCTTTTTTGGTGAAAGACTGGGTTAAAAAATA
Organism: Galagoides demidoff; assembly: GCA_963574575.1. Taxonomy (NCBI): domain Eukaryota; kingdom Metazoa; phylum Chordata; class Mammalia; order Primates; family Galagidae; genus Galagoides; species Galagoides demidoff. Next base: position 19,686 of record CAUYQV010132431.1, read on the forward strand.
CTAACATGTAAGAACACCATCTAGTGGTGACTGAATAACCGTAGATAAAACAGTTCAAATGTGAGGAGGCAATTTTAATACAATCACCAAATGACTGTGGATATATGATAGGATCAAAATTGTGGCCGTATGCATTTCACGAATTTATTATGATTCAGGCAATCATTTACTAAAATCTATCTCAAATAATATTTTGCCATATTAAATTTAGCTGCTGTTTATTGAATGCCTACTATATTCCAGGCACCTTTTTTCAAATTATTTGTAATCTTTAATATATATCAAGTTAGGCATCATCTTTGCCCATTCACACCAAGAAGATTAAAACAAAAGAGACTACAAGACTGGAAAAGCCTATAGAACTAAGGAAAATGCAACTTTGCCATGCAAAATAAATTGAAGAGGAACACACTATTTATATTTAAATAATATCAAAAGTGCTAAAAATTGTAAGGTCTTAAAACAATTAATTTTATTTAAAATTTATCTACATGGAAAATAAAATATTGACTATGATATGCCAAATCTTCTCTTTTCTTAATATACTGAAATATTTGGTCAAGACGAGAGAAAAAAATTATGTAGGAATTATAAACTAAGTTAATGCATTTTTTTGTTGTTATTGAGAAAATGTATTCCACTGATATTATACTTGATACAGTCAAAAAATGTTTGGTCAAATTTTTAGCAAAAATAAAGTACTTATTAGGAAGGGTTAAAACATTAACTTCAGTTTTTTTTTTTTTGAGGAGAATATCAAGTAATATTTCCAAGCAACCTTTGATTCCTTCAATGACTTTTTATAATTTTTTTCATTAAATCATAGCTGTGTACATTAATGCAGTCATGGGGTACAATGTGCTGGTTTTATATACAATTTGAAATATGTTCATCAAACAGGTTAACATAGCCTTCATGGCATATTCTTAGTTATTGTGTTAAGACATTTATATTCTGCACTTAGTAAGTTTCACATGTACCCTTGTAAGATGCACCATAGGTGTGGTCCCACCAGTTACCCTCCCTCCACACATCCTTCCCCTCCTTCCCCTCCCTTTCCCCATATTCTTGGGCTATAATTGGGTTATAGCTTCACAAGTAGTTATGTTTTAAAAAATGGGGTGGGAGGTTTATAAAAGAAAATATAAATCAGACTGTAGTGTTTCCCTTTTTAACAATACAATGATTTATATTAATAAGCCTTGAGTCTCAAAGTAAATAATACACTCTTTTTCCTAAAGCAAGAATTATATCCTAAAGCACATTTGTGTTTTCTAAGTTATACAATTGGTACTTTGTTAAAAGAGTAGAATCGAAAGAAGTGAAAAATGAAACTCATTAAGTAGAAATATTTTCTCCATCCTCGAAAATGAACCATTGCATCATATACACTAGTGTTGTAACTTGTATGAAGCAGCAAATAAAGAGCAAAGTGAACTGCCCATCTATCTATACATTCATAATCGTCTCTCCTAAAATAGACATTTGGTTGCATCTGTCATATTGGAAACATATCAACTTACTAACAACTCTAGGAGGGGCTGATAAAAAATGATGGCAGTGATTGCCCTCAATGCTTTTGAAAATACAATGTCACAGTTTGAGCCAAGTGAGACAGAGAAGCTCACCATATGAATGCAATATAACTCTAACTAGTTTATATGAATGTATTTCTTAAAATTCAGACTCAATTTTGAAGCAAAGTTCATAATGCCCAAAGCTCAGTGTCATCTAAAAATTTGCTTTCTCATAGTAGCCCTTCTGATAATAGGAGTCTTTCCTATTACTCAGATTCTCCGACCTGTGCAATGAAATATATAACACCACTGACTGAGTAAGTCATACATTCTCTCCTACAGAAGACTGAAGTCTTCAGAAGCTCTGGGTGATGCATCTTCGCAATGATACAATAATAGTTAAGTATCATGACAGTTAAGTATGCAGACGCTAGAATCAGACAGCCTTGGTTCCAGAACTTGGTAGTTATGTGACCTTACCATTATCACTTTGCATTCGAGCAGGTGCATGAAAGGAAATTGAGATCATTAAGCTCCCTATCTTATAGGATTGCTATAAAAATCAGGTAAGACCAATAATACCAGATACCAATGATAGCTAATTCTGATGAAATCAATTCAAGTTCCACGAGGCTTAGAATTAGGTATATTTTTGCACACCTCTAACTTCCGGTGTCTACAAAATATCCAGAATGAAACATGTGCTTAAGAAATAATTGCTGAGGGTGGCACCTGTGGCTCAAGAAGTAGGGTGTTGGCCCCATATACTGGAGGTGGTGGGTTCAAACCCGGCCCCGGCCAAAAACTGCAAAAAGAAAAGAAAAGAAAAGAAATAGTTGCTGAATTAGTGAATGAATGTATGAATAATAGAAAGAAAGACTGGATAGATGGATAAAATAAATATGTAACCATCATTCACCAGCTATTACAGTCTGACAATGAAAAATTAAATGTCCAACCAATATTTTTCTTCCCAGTATATTGCTGTATTTTTGCTGTTTGGTGATAAAATATCTGGTCTTTGAGCAGGATTATTTCACTGTTGCAAGTTAGAGGCCCTTTCCTTCAAAACTAACTTTCAGAGGTCTTTACATTATTAGGCATTTGAAATAATATCTGTGATGAGAGTATTTTGGTAAATATGGAAAGGTCTCTCCTTAGAGTCTATGCTGTGGGTGTTTAAAATGTATCTGTGTGCATCTTCTAGGTGACACATCATTTGGAGACACTTATTTTTTTTAGCACTTTGGAAGGTTCAGAGATGGTGGTTGTGATTTAGTAACTGACACGGAGGCCTAAATACTTTAAAGCTTTTTCACATTTTCATCTGGGAAGAGAGAAGTAGAATTTAGAAGACTCAAATTAACATTTATCAAGGAACTACTAGGGTTTGCATTCTGTATAATTTTTTCCTACATGTTCTCTAATTTAATCATAAAACAATTTTATTTTACAGTGGAGAAATTTGAAGTTCACAGATGTCAGAAAATTCACTTCATATCAGACACATGCAAAGTGGTAAGGAGGAATCCAGACTCACTGTGTCACTTTCCGATACCCGTGTTATCCCACTATGTCATTCTTCCTTTAACTGTGTCTGTGCTAGGACACAAAAAGATAATATTTCCTAAGGCATAATTTTTTGGAGCTCTGATAAGTTAAAACTTTCTTTTTTTTTTTTTTAAAAAAAAGAGATTTATGTCTACTAACTTTGAAAAACACTACATTTTGGAATTTTACAATTAGTTCTATTGATACTAACCTTCATATATTTCATACCAAATACTGAGATTCACACATGGACAAACACATAATAAACATTCATCAAGTGAAGAGGTAAAATGATTATCACAAATTCATGTCGTAGTGGTAGTCAAGAGTAGTACCATTAAGCAAAATTATATTAGCATATATTTCATATATCCTACAGGCAATTATCTTATTTAATTTAATCTAATTGCAATTTTACAAAAGATCAGGACCTTGTAATTTGTTTGGCACCTAGACACCAATTGATAAAATATTTGGCAGAGAAATAGCCTAAGACTCTGGATACTATGTATGTGCCTGAGTTCAATAACAAAAATATTCATTTTTTATTATAACTAAGCTAAAAGCATAAGCCTGATTGTCTCAGAAAAAGAAAAATAAGAAGGAAGGAATAACTGTACAGGAAATCAGCATTACACAGAATATTAGGTAACTTAGATTAGGACAGAGCAAAATTCTAACATGTGATACCGATTTTCTGAACTTTAAATTAAAACTATTTTTTCTAGACTGAACCATGCATATTTCTTCCAAAGCATATTTCATCTAAAGACATTTCCTCCAATGCAATGTATAGGAAATACAATGTATAGGATCCAGGTGTAGTTTGGCATTTTATAAAACTCCCAAATTATAACTTTAAACACTTACCCAAATTAAAAAGAATATTTTTCAAAGAATAGTTGGTCTCTTTATTACTCATCTATAGATACATGATATGTGGGGGTTGAAGTCTCTTCAATTATCAGATCCTGGTTTCTAGACAATAGCTACTATTTGTAGATACCTATGTATGCCAATTCACTTGTATGACATGAGGGCTGACCATCGCTAATATCCGTAATCCTCCAGAGTGTAAACCTGGACCTGGGGACACTTGCTGTCCCTCTTGCATCTAGATAGTACTATGTCAGCAATTCTGGCTAATGAAATATGAGCAGAAGTGGTAAGTTTGAATTAAAGACTGGGATTATTGAGTATACATGCTCTTCTTCAATTTCAAGAAACTTAGAAACCTCATTTAAGAGCTGTCAGCTTCAAAAACTGGGTTAAGCTTGAATTTGTGAGAGACAACCTATGATAGAGAACAGCTCTACGCAGTACTTGATAAGAACATTGGCATTGGAATTTACAAAAGCAATAAACAAAATCTACTGGGTTAAGCTCCATAATTTTTGGCTTACTTTTTAAAGAAGTTAGCTTACCTGACTAATAAAGATGTCTAGACAACTCAAAGACTTAAGAGTCAATTTTCCTTACACTGAAAAATGGATCAATTATTAACCAGAACGGCATTCCTGAGTAACATCAGAAGAATAAAAAACCTGTTCTTTGATATTAATTTCTCCAACATCTTTCTTCTTTTATACATCAGTCTTCAGTCATAGAACTTTTGAACACGTATTTTGTCCCAGACACTAAGTACGTATACTTAGACTCTATCTTTTCGGAGCCAGGAGACATCTTAAAGAGATGGTGTTTCATAATTATTGTAAAATATTATGACAGCCCCAGAACACACAAAGGACAGAGAAGAACAGAAGAGTTTGTGTTTACAACTCTATCAGAATATCAGGGAAGGTTTCATCTGATAGTTAATTTTTCCAGCTAAAATGTATGAACAGGAGTTGGACAGATGGCCAAGAGAAGTGGTAGATATTTCAGACAGATGGAAGCATATGAAAAAGAGCACAGATTTAGAAAAGGCACGGCATGGGGAGAAGTTCAGTAAGAATGAAGTCTGGAGTTCTGGTGGGTGGTAGCAGGGGTGGAGGGACTGAGAGGTACGGAGCGAAGATGTGGGTCCCAGAGTAACAGGCTAGATCAGAGTCAGGGATTAATTTAAAGACCTTCCCATAGTTCATGAAAGATGTTCCTATAACCGTTTGATTCAACTCTCTGCCCTCCAATATGAGCTCCTTCAAGTTAGAGGCTGTGAAATAATCACCTTTACACTCATAATGATATATGTAATGCTCAGCATATTAAAATGCGTAATACATATTTGTTTAGAAAATAGATTTGATGAGTCACAGACTGGCTGTTTTACTTATCCAAGATAATTATAGGATTTGGGAAAGAAAGAAAAGTTTTTAAGTATGTGCCAAAATCTTCATCAAAATAAGGTGAAGACATCAGGGGCCTGGGTACAAGGAGATGATCTTATGCAACCCATTTATAGGGGAATAGTTATTTTAGGAAGAAAAAATACAGACCTCAAAATTTCAGGGGAGTGTGAAAAGATAACTGTCTGTTTAGTTGGACTAGGAAATTTTGATTGCAAAGAAGAGGATGGTCACCTTCTATTTGAGAAAGTTTTAAGTGAAGTGAAGTCATAGGGATTTAAATTCCAGGTTAGGCAAGGCGTTCCAGAAAAATGATATGTAAGAGTAACTCTGTAAATAGAACAGGAATTTCAGAGGGTAGAGTAGAAAATGTCAGAAGTTAAAGGACAGTACAGGGAGGGCGGGGAATGGCGGCCCACGTCTGTAATCCCAGCACTTTGGGAGGCCGAAGCGGGTGGACTGCTTGAGCACACATGTTTAAGACCAGCATGAGCGAAAGTGAGATCCAGTCTCTAAAAAATAGTCTGGCAATGTGGTGGCTGCTTGTAGTCCTAGCTACTCAGGAGGCTGAGGCAAGAGGATCGCTTGAGCCCAAGAGTTTGAGGTTGCTGTGAGCTATGAGGCCACAGCACTTTACCCAGGGCAATAAAGTGAGACTCTGTCTCAAAACAAACAAACAAACAAATAAACAAACAAAAAAACCCTGAAGAACAAATAAAATAAAATAAAATAAAGGAAAGTACAGGGATAGATGAAGTTTGATCCTCGATCCAATGGCAATGAATCTATTCTATCAACATTTCTTGACTTTTAAGGAAGAAATCCCTTTGAGATCAACTGTATAACATATTACATAAAATGTCATGGTAATTAATTTGAAAACTTTGAGAACTTAACTGAAGACAAGTTGGGTACATGACTCTTCATTATGTGGGTTTTTTTGTTTTTGGTTTTTTTTTTTTGGAGTGCAGCCTGAGGTCAGTGTGGCAACTCTGCCTTCACCATCAAACTTGAAGCCCTTTGAAAGCAAAGCAGGTGCTTTGCTCACTATTACTTACTTTTCAGATCAGTGTTGAAAGCTGATGCACCAGAATTCCTGGTTTTAAGAAAAGTTAGGATTAAAAACTAAAGAAATTTACATGTTTCAAGTCACCATGTCACTATATAATGGAAAAAATAGTGATATTTCACTTAATTTTATTCAAACATTAAAGTGGCTTGAAATAGTTTCTTTTAAAGACTGCTTGTTGATCCATCTATAAATGTAGTGTTGCCATTTTCTTCACAGCGCATGAGAATTTAGCATGTTTATTAAATAATCACCGTGAAATGGAGCACCTGCTGCATTAAAGTGCAGAGGAAGGATAAACCAACCAGATAATTCAATTGACCGGACTTTTTTGACACTGGAAATGATGGATTCATTTATCCCCAGATGTTAGAAAGGTGCTGATGAAGAATATATTTTTCAGAAAACATGAAAACATAAAATTCTTAACATCAACTACTATAAAGACTGAATTATTGCATAAGCTCTTAAAATTCAGAATCCTAAACAACATGCTTAATGAAAAAATAAAGTATGACTCTAGACATGACTTTTCACAGTTGGCGATTATGTCTCATTTAATCACAGTTCCTTTGGTTTCACTCTACTGCCTACTTAAAAAAAAATAGATACATGAAAAAGTGCTAGTTTTTAAGTTTTTATTATTAATTTATAAGACAAGGTTAAAAATTTTATATAAGTAGTTGGGACAAAGACAGAAATACAGTTAAATAGATTAGAAATAATTGATGGCATTATAATGAAGTTGTATAACAACTGACAATGTTGTGGAATTGATGCTGCCTTATTAAAAGTGGAAGTGGCCACATATTATCTCTCTCTGCCTAATAAAGGCTACAGTGTAATCACTCTGAATTAACTTGTGATGTGGCAAACTATTCACAAGATTATAATTCTGTCTAAATATGCTATAATAATTTATCACTATGTAATTATTAAACCAATAAACTAAATTTTCCTCTTGAATATAGGGATTATGTTAATTCTTATAATGTATTTCGAAGTGTGCCTGTGTCTGACTGAACTGGTAATTAAAAGACAAATGACTAAACTATTTTATCATTCCATGATTTGTGTATTAACTTCTGTAGTCAAGCAATTATGTAGAAAAAAATGCCTATTTTTCTAAATAAGGGACAATTACAATTTATATTTCTAATTGAATGTTTATTCACCAGATTTTATTTATTTGTTTATTTACTTATTGGACACAAGTTCTCACTCTGTTGCTCGGACTAGAGTGCCATGGCGTCAACCTAGCTCATAGCAATGTCAACCTCCTGGGTCCAAATAACCCTCTTATCTCAGCCTCCTGAATAACTGGGACTATAGGCACATTCCATACAATGCAACATCCACCTAATTTTTCTATTTTACTAGAGACATGGTCTCCATCTTGCTCAGGCTAGTCTTGAACTCCAGAGCTCAAGGGATCCTCTGCCTCGGCCTCCCAGAGTGCTAGGATTACAGGTCTGAGACACTGTGCCTGGCCCACCAGATTTTAGATTTAACAGATTATTATTACTATTGGCAAAATATAAATAATTGATTTTTGAGAGTCTGCTTTATCTATTAATCTTATTAAATAAATACTTAAGTATCTACTTTGCATGCTATGAATATATATACATATATCTGAGAATAAGAATTTTATCTGCAAACATAATAAAGTATGGTGGGATTCGTTGCACTTGATTGCTTTTTAGGATTCAGTTTTTACAGATAATTTTTATGTCAAAAAATAAAAACATAAATCAAATAACAATTTTCAAACATTTTTGAGATTTAGCTTACATTCATGCAATCATTTACTAGATCAAGGTTTTGAAAACATCCAGCACTTCAAAATGTTTCATAGTATCTCCTGTTATCCTACTTGTTACTTATCCACCTGCAAAGGTAGATACTGTTCTGATTTATTTTACAATAGATTAGTTTTGCTTATCCTTAAACTTAATACAAATGCAATTATGTGCTATGTACTCTTTTATTTGGTTTCTTCTATTCAGCATTATGCTTATGAGATTCCTCCTATCGTTGCAAATGGTGGTAATTTATTCATTTTGTTGTTCTGTACTGTTCTATTTTATCAATATGCCACAATTTATTTGTCAAATTTTCCAGCATTGGACATTTTCTATTTGCAATTTGTCTTTAGCTATTTCAAAAAAGTAGTCATGAATGTTCTTGTACATGTTTTTGATGAACTTATGTACTTACTTCTCTTGGAAATATACCTGGCAGTATAATTTCTGAGTCATAGGGTAGATGTACGGTTAATTTTATTAGGCACTATGATGTGAATTTCCAGGGAAATATTGACAATTTACCCTCCCACTGCCTTGTTGCTTTATCTTCAAGTATAATTCTTTTATGTATCATCTATATTTTTGTTAAGTCCATCAAAATATTTTAATTTTATATCTTTTAGTTTTCATTTGTAACATTTCTATTTGATTCTTTATGGATTGTTCTTCTTCTGAGATTTCATAATTGTTCATTTATTTCAAAGGGTTTTTTTTTTAATATTATGGACTATAGCTATAATAGTTTCTTTAAAAAGAGCTTTTCTCTTGAATTTAGCACCCTTGTTTGGTCTCTATCCTTTTCTTTGAAATTCTGCTCTAAGTCAATGAACAAAACAAGACCAATGTTCTTCCCTTTTGGAGTTTATATTCTAGTGAGAGAAGTGAAAGAATAGTAAGTAAATTATATTACACATTAATAGATAATAACATAAAAAAACAAAATGCTGACATAATTTTGGACTTTAAAACAAAATTAATCACAGAAGATTTACCTGAAAATAATATTTGAGCAAAGATTTAAGTAAAATTCAATGGGAATCAAGCAGGTGGGAGTGGGGTGAAGGGGGTGGGTAAACTCACAGGTGAGGGGTACAACACGCACTGTCTGGAGGGGGGTAACAATTACAACATTGACTCAAACTCTGCAAAAGCAATACATGTAGTCAAAACGTTTGTACCCCTCCTCCCCCAGGAACACTGTGAAATAAAACATTAATTAATTACTTGAAAAAATAAAGACGATAAGGGAATAAAATATGCAGATATCCAGAATGCAAGCTCCAGGCAGAACAATGAACAGAGCAAACACAGTCGAACAAGAGCTCATGTGGAGCATCGACATACAGTCGTCAACCAGTCTTGTTTGCCTCCAGTGAAATGAGCAGGGAGATTCCTGTCCGTAGTGGGGAGGATGTGAGGTAAGGAAGGGGATGCCATCATGTGCTGGCTTGTAGATCATTGTAAGGACTTTGGCTTTGACTCTTAGAACTCTGGGCTCTTATCAGAGAAATGACATTGTTTGACTTAATTTTTTTAAAGAATTTTCCATTTATATACTGAAAGTGGACTTCAGATGGTTAGAAGCAAGGGACCAGGTGAGGGGCTGTTTAATAACCAGGGAGAAGAGCAGCTGACTGAGACTAGAGAAATAGCATTTTGCTTGTAAGAAATAGTACACCCTGTACACATTGGGGATAAAGTAAAACTTTATTTTATTTTATATTTTGAGCTGTGAAAGAAAGAGAGGAGTAAAGATTGACTTCAAGGTATTTGATTTCATCATCTAGAAGAAAAGCATTGTCACTAACTAAAAATAGAAAAGGGACAGGCGCAGTGGCCTGTGCCTGTAATCCCAGCACTGAGATCACCTGTAGGGACAGGTGCAGTGGCCTGTGCCTGTAATCCCAGCACTGAGATCACCTGTAGGGACAGGTGCAGTGGCCTGTGCCTGTAATCCCAGCACTGAGATCACCTGTAGAGACAGGTGCAGTGGCCTGTGCCTGTAATCCCAGCCTCCCCTGGGAGGCTGAGGCAGAAGGATCCCTTAAAGCCAGGAGTTCAAGATCAGTCTGAGTAATATACTGAGATCCTCATCGCTTCCACAAGAAACGTATACACACACACACACATATATATACAGCGGTGTGGTGGTGTCTGCCTGTAGTACTCGGGACTTCAAGTGATAGGTCCCTGTTTGACATATATGAAAAGTACAGAGGGTGTTGAAAACCACGAGGCTGAAGGAGGCTCTTCAGGGAGTTAATACAAACAGAGGTGAGAGCAAAGGGTTGGGTCTTGAGGTAGCACTACATTAAGAGTCTTAGGGAGATGACACAAAACCATTAAAAGAAATTGAAGAGAACTTGACTTAGGAGGGAATACTACACACAGTGGCACCCAAGAAGCCAAGCAAAGCAGGTTTATCAAATAAGCTTTTGTCAAATACTGATGATAGGTCAGTTAGGATGAAGGTTGAGAAAAATTAGCAAAATTATTTGACTAAGAGTTTGACAAAAGCAGTTCCAACAAGACAAAAGTGGCCTGTTATTAATAGAGGGATGTTTGATTGTGTGTGCATTTAAGAGAGAGGGAAGCAAGAGAACACAGACAATAGCATAAACATTTTCTTCCAGAAGTTTGACTCTAAACACAGAAAAAATGAGCAGTCTGGTGAAGGTGAAAAAAGGATCAAAAGAGAATGTGAAGAGGAGATGAGAAAAAAGTATACTGTGACAATATGTCCATAAGAATAATCCTAAGGAAAGAGATTGATATAGGCAAAAGATTTAAAAACTGATGGAGCGACATCTTTGAGTATGTGAAGGTGATAGAGAGTCTTTGGTAGAAGCATGGACAAGACATCTGTAGTAACAGGTGGGAAGATGAATCCAGATGGTGGTATCTGGGTAAATATAGTGGTAAGAACCTGTAAAATACTTTCTCATACAAAATTTTCTATTTTTCTCAGTTGCAGGAAGAATGGGGACCAGAGTCTCTATTCTTATCAAGGGAAAACACCTCCAGAAACAGGAAAAAACAGAGAAATAAGCTGAGAAAGGCAGAGTAAAACAGTTTACCCAGCTTACTTTTAAACTAGCAGATAAATTAGTTGTCTGAGCAGTTCCTGGGTTTACTAGAGACCTGGCCTGTAAGGGATACAGTTTGCAAATACCCCTGCTGGGTTTGTAAACACTCTAAAGAACAATGGCCACAGAGGAAGCTGTGTGCAAGGCCCAGAAAAGAACATTAACCAGGCCAACCCCCACCCACTCAACAGTCAAAGCAAATATCCATTGTGGGTGTTTGTATTATGGCCAGGGCAGAGATCAAGGGAACACCTCAAACCCTGAAATATGGGCAAGAGAGCGAGTGTCCTAATCACAGAGGAAAACTCCTTAGGGTGGAGATAAGAAAATTCTTCTCTTCCACCAGTTCTTCAGAGGAGACCTGACACTGTCACATCTGCTCCACAGAGAAAGTGGAGGGGTCTAACCTCCCCCCAGGAATTTACGTGCATGACCACAGACGCAGGCTGCCCCCTCACGAGGATCATGTTTTGGATTTCTCCAGGCTGCTGAGACCCTTAAAGTTAATGATTATGCATAGAATAAGGACCAACATGAGAAAACTAATGATGTTTTTACTCCCTTCCTCAGCTCTCACTTGGGGCTAAATGAGAAAATAGGCTTCAATAGAAGCTGAATGGAACAAACACTCAGGGCCACTCACTGAAGCCCCACAAGCGAGCAGTGGTCCCTTCTGTTCCCAAATTTGAACACTCTATTCTGCATGTCCTGTCTCTTCATCTCTCACTGCTTTTAAGTTTACTTGTCTTCAGTCAATAGCCACCAGTTCCATGGTTCTTAAAGGACCCTACACCCAGGGCTGGAGCCCAGCACTCAGTGAAATAGGAAACAATGCCTTTAGCTGAGCAAAAACATGAGAGAGAAAGTGTTATAAATTTGCACACAGGAGTTAAGGAAAAAAAAAAAAAACATTGTCTATTAGAAAAAAGTGATTAGATTAGGATATGTAGTAATAAATAAGAAGCATTATAAAAGAAATAGAGCCCAACAAAAAGGAATTCATAGAAATTAACCTATGACAGCAAAAACAAAAACCTCAATTGAAGAGCTGGGGGAAAAGTTGAGAAAATGTCTCAGAAGGAACATTTTCTTTTCTTTTTTTTTTTTTATAGTTTTTGGCCAGGGCTGGGTTTGAACCTGCCACCTCTGGCATACGGGGCTGGCACCCTAGTCCTTTGAGCCACAGGCGCCACCCATGGAACATTTTCAAATAAGGAAGTCATTATAAAATAAAGAAAAAAATAACAAATGTAGAGAAGTCTAGTATTTAATAAATAGCAGTTGAGTAACTCAAAAGGAAATATGTAGAGGAAATTATCCAAAAATAAATAATACACAATTTCATTGAGGTAATCTTCAATATCTCAATGTTGAAAAAGAGATTTAAAAAAAAAATTACTTCTGAGTTTCAAAAGCCCAATAGGTCAGAGGGAGGTAAAGAATCCTGACAAAGCCCCATTCATAGGATTTGAAAATTCAATACTAGAAGCCAGAGAGCAAAGGATTAATGTCTTCAAGTTTTCAAGGAGAATTGACTCTAAATTCACAATTATTTATTCTGCCAATGCATCTGAAGACTGTGAGGTTGTGGTAAACACATTTCCAGACTTGCAAGTATTCAAAAAATATTTCTACTGTGCCCCTTTTCAAGAATCTATTAGACTATTTGCTCTAACAACACGAGAGAGCAATGAACAAAGAGAATGTGTTTGGATGGTGCAGACACAGTATCACTGGAGGTGAAAGGTGACCTCAGATGATGGTGAGCAGAAATTCCAGGATGGGCACATTCATTTGGCAATCCACTCAGACTGCTGTGCCATGCCAAAGAGCCGTGGCAATAATGATTAAAAGAAAATACAAAAACCTTAGAGTTACTAAGGTGTGCAAACAACAGATATGGTCCCTGGTCCCCCTGATTGCCTATTAACTCTTCTTCCCTTTCTACCCAGTTACTAGTTACCACTGTTCTCAACCCAGCAGCCAACGGAATCCTTTAAATTTTTTAAATCCTTTTAAAAGCAAATCTGAGAAGGGACATTATGGGGTCTAAGGGGATGGGTGAGAAGCCTGGCCTGGGTAACAAGGTAGTCTGGAAAGTCCCAAGAATGTGGGAGGAGGTAACCTTGATAACCAATGAGCAATAGAAAGAGGCAATAATCAGTGAACAATGGAAAAGGGTGATGATGCCTTGAGGCACAGACAGGCCAATGAAAGAGTCATCACCAATTTCAAAGGGAAGCCAGAGGGTGTTTATACTCCTGCAGGCCTAAGTCTGTTTCCCTCACCTCTTCTCATTCAGGAGAGGAACAGACTTCCAACTAACTCACTTTGGAAGTGCTCTAAACTTTCTCTTTCTTCTTAAATAAAATTTCTGGTTACACAGAAACCTGGGTGGTTACTTTCATTCTCTATTCATGCTGCCTGTGCTGCTCTGGTTTCATTTTCTATTTGCATAATTTTTTTCTTTCCAATTACCACCCACCCCGGTTGAACATTCTAGCTCACCCAAGTAATCCAACCAGGTCTACTAGATTCAGAGAGCTGGGAAGCCGACCCCCAATAAAATCCATGTAAATCCTTTTACATTTCAGATCATATCACTTCTCTGCACAAGCCCTACAAACTCATTTCCCTTAGCATAGAATCTGAAGGCTCCATGGTGTTCCCAAGGCCCCATGTCCTATAGGCCCCATTTCCTGACTGTTTTCAACCCCTCACCTCCTCTGTCAATTCTCACCACTCATGTTTCTACAAAATACAGGCAAGCTTCTGTGCCAGCCCCTTCATACTGACTGTTTTCAAAGATTTAAAGAAGGCTCTTCAAATCTCTACTCAGATATTTCCTTTTCAAAGAGATCTAGTCCAGTTCCATATTTAATAACGACCTCTGCATTCTACCCATCATACTTTATCCTTCTTATCCCAATAGCTTCTACCCCTTCTAACATGATAGATAGGGCATTTATTTATTATGATATTATTTATTGTCTGTCATAACAGCCAATGTGAGCCCTAAGTGGTCAGAGAGCTTTTGGTGGGATATCATATGTCCCAGACTCTCCAAGCAGTACTTAGCAGCCTGAAGGCACTCAGTGAATTGTTCTTGGAGAATTGTTTTTATGCCAGAGTTTGGGGATGAATTAGAAAAATTCTTATGAAGTAACCAAGTGAAAAAATACTCTAGTTGCTAATTCTCAAGGAAAAATAACTGTTCATACAAAAAAAATGAGATTATAGTCCACAACCTGATTCAGCTATGACACATTTGTGTAGTATTAATGAAATAAACTTTGCATAATGCTATTATTTGATGATATAAACTTAATGGGAGAAAAGGTACAAAAGGACAAGGGGGGTGTGTGTGCACTCATGTAATAAGAAAAAAAAATTAAAGCCCTCTTTGTCACTATACAAATCAAAAGATAGTAAACATCGAACTAAAAATTTAGAATTGCGAAACTTATTAAAAATTTTCAGTCAAAAAAAGTGGCAAAGATTTCTTCTAGGGAATGAGAATTCCATTATTTGGGTAAGTAAAACATTTTCTTTCCCATGTGACATTAAAAAAAAACTTTAGAAATCCTGTTCATTAGTAACTTTGACTTCTTCTGACAGTCAATGAATAAATATTGAAAAGTGCCATTCATTATTTTGTGAACTGTTCATCTCTATCTTGACCATAAGCTGTGTTTAGTTAATATGGATGGAGCAAAGCTACTAACTAATTTAAGCCCCTCTTTTTATTTAAAGGTCTATAGAAACAACAAAGTGCCTTGGTCAATTTGTAAATAAAACTGATCCATTTATTTAATCATAACTTGTCTCTAAAGCTATGCCATAAACAAATAATTTAGTGTTTATTAAAACATATAAATACAACACATGCCTAATTTATGCAAAACATGCCTTCATTATAATACATCTATATCATAGAATAAGAAGGATTATAATTCTTTATGTGATACAATGACTTACAGGTATATTCTACATATTCAGAATTTATATTTGACTCAAAATGAGTTGCAAATTTCACCCTCTCGCTCAAACAAGAAAATAAAACATGACAATGTTAAGGGTGCTAGAATTCCAGGACATTAAAAATATGTACCTCAATTAACTCTTGAAAGATTGTGAAAATGAGGAAAACTCAAAGATAATCATTTTAATGTTGGAAACTTTCTGCAAATATTTTGTAATTGTACCACTTAGCTTCAAAATAAAATCTACTAAGCAAAACCACAGTAAGAAAAGGAAGTGAATTTTTCGGGTTCCTGAATTTACTTGTGCCAAACACAAGTTTGGCATCTCAATGCACAAAATGCTTCATAGTTTTTTAACAGACCTGTGGATAGAGGTGAATATATTAGTTAAGGCAAAGGCGCATTCTATAATTGCACTTAATTTCATTTTCTCTCAATTGTATTCACAGAGAAAGTTATTTTCACTAAACTTTAATCATAACCAAGGTAACAGTAAGAAGTACATTCCCTTTACCCTATATTGGAAAGGTCAGCAGTCACATATCCTTCTGTGCCTCGCAGGCAGAGTGAGATCACACAATCGTATTTCTCTTGGCTTGCTCCAGATTTATCACTTTTCTAGCTATCAAAGGAGCACGGTTTATAGCATGTTGTTAACATAAGCTGTGATGTACATCTGCCAGAAAAATACCTAGTTTCTATTAAGATTTCTCTCTCCACTTAATAAGAGAAACTCTTGCGTTCCTCATTTGTTTATTTCAGAAGGCATCTGTCTCTTCTTAACTCAGTTACTTGTTATTAAACATGTCTCCTTGCAACTGTCTGAAAGATTTGACTTTGGTTCATGGTGTCGCAAAAGTACAATATGACAATGTTAAAGGTACTGGAATTCTAGGATATTAAAAATAGGGACCACAATTATTTATTTAGCCTAATTTTAATGAGCAGCGTTCCATGGAAAGCTCCCAACATGCCTTCTAAGTTCTTAGACCTCACCCACCTAACAAATTCCACAAACCATCAAGATTTAACTTGGAAATCAGATTCGTTTTTTAAGTTCGTGTATTGAATTTCTATGGTTTTTATAGAGGATTTATAGTAACCTCTTTTTTTGTCCCAAGGTACAGCAGAATGTGTTAGCAGTTACTCAAACTCTGCATTGCTCAATATGAAACCTGTCTAGGGCAAGTCTGCCATCCACATGAACCCTGGCCAGTGATTTGGTAGATATAAAAGGATGCATATCGTATGTCACATGAGTCCCAATATAATAAGAGTAAATGTTCCCAAGGAAGAAATGGATCTCTTTAGAAGTAATTAGTTTCCTTTCACCAGAAGTGTCACACGTTGGCTAGATAACTAATTAACATATTCTTAAATGATGAACTTTCAGAGTATTACACGTGGCAGAGAGGAATCAGTCACAGAGTGAGGTAAGATATTGTATAGTAAAGATTTAACCTTGATCAAAATAAGGTCTTGCTTTACCCTCAGCTACTGGGGAGAAATTGGCTCTGTTTGCCTAGAGGCCTTGAATCATGCCAGTCAGACTGTCTGGTAATGTGATTGAGGAAACCGGCCTCTGGCTTGGATGCTGGTGAATTTTCCTGCAAGTACACTGCTCTGTCAGCCACTTGCATTAATCTGACCAAAGAGGCTGGAATTCCACCTGTTTTATTTGTCTCATAGAGAATAAGTAAAGGAATTCTCAACAGAGCTCCACAAATCAGGATGAGGCCAACCTGTAGTAGTGATCTCAAACATGACTCTCACATCCCCAGAGCCCACCAGCTTTATCTACAAAGCATGGGGACCTCAATTAGAAACCTCTAGATGGATTTTTCCTTGAGTTCATGTATTGAACCTCGTATGGTTTTGTATTAATCTCTTATTTAGCCCAAGGTACAGCAGCACAGGTCAGCAACCATAGACTCTGCATTGCTCGGGAACAAACATGTCTTGGGCAAGTGTATCATGCGTAATAAGCGTAGTCCGTGATTCGGTGCGGACTTGAATGCCACATAGGCTGAGATACTATACATTGATCATCACAGTCATATCAGGGACCAATTTTACAACACATTTTTTCCCCTGATTGGAGGATTCCCATTGTTTGGACAACTGACTAAAGTGGATAAGTTTCCAGTAAGTTACCCCAGGAGGAAGTTCTCCCAGGTAACTTAGAACAATTCATTTTAGAGAGATCGTGACATGTCTGAGGGCTACAGGTAAGCTGGTGGCATTCCCTTAATTAAGGAGGGTCTCTAAGATCATTCCCAAAGTGCAGGTGGCTGTGTTTGGGGGCAGACAGCTTCCACACAAGATAGTCCCGGGGATGCACACAGATAAAAAAAAAAAAGAAAGTATTGTTCCAGTTGTTGGGCCTTCCTAACTGGTAATGTTATGTGATGGGTGGCACAGGTTGACAACTCTTCCAACCTGGTCTCTTAATTAACTGATATCCTTAGTCTTTCCAGTTCAGTTTGAATATATGAGTCTAGTTCTTCATTTTGGAGAGTAGTTATTCCAGCTAATCCTGCTTGCCCGTGCTACCAGCTGGATATAGTATGTGATCACCCCATGGAGAGTCAGAGAAGTCTACTGAAGTGGGGTGGGGACCATATTCAGAGATGTTCTGCTTGGGAGATGCAGGGTAGGGTTCAATCTGGCTGTTTCCAATATAATTCTCAATATAAGGTTATATATGATATTCAATATAAGGTTAAAGAGAATGTTAATCAAATCATGGTCGGGGTATTGTTGAGGGTGACAGGAGATGGTCAATCCAGTATTCAGTTAAATTTAAGTTACATTTAAGCTACTTGGCTCATAATAGTTTGAGAGAGCTACATAGGGCAATTTCCTTCATCAGGAAGGCTGAGGGCAAAAGAGCTTCCTAAAGACAGTGATCAATGTTTCTCTCTCTGCCACACTCCCAGGGTCTCAGCTATCCCCACCTCAGCTTCTGGGGTTACTCTCCCTCCAGTGCCACAAAATGTAGCCCTTTTCAGTAGCTACAACATCAGTGTTTTTCCAATAATTCTCTACTCACGCCATAAACAATTCTTTGTAAGAGTCAGGTGCAAGGAAAGTAAGAGCATTTTATAAAACGCAACCAGAGTTAAATCTGAATCACCTGTTCCCGTTTGGCTGGGCTGCCACTGGGGGATGCAGCCGCTCTGCTGGCCCAGGGTTTCCACCAGAGAGAAAAGACACACCATGCCCAGAAATTGTCAGGGTGCAGTGCTGAATTTCATCACTTTCATAAATGTTTTTTACTCTTATAAGATTATTTTCTTCCAACCCAATCTCACTTGGCTGACTCCCACTGTTTCTAATTATAAATATCTCCACCAGAAGTTCTTCCATCCCTCTAGACCAACTTAGTTACTTTTCTATTTTCTTCCATAAAGTGTTTGCCATAATGTGTAAAATCGCGTACAAAGATTCCCAAGTTCCCTACTCAACTGCTTACCAGTTTAGATTTTATCTTATTCAATAGCGTATCTGCAACATTCAGCACAGAACCTGGCACAAAATTGATCTTAATAAATAAATGTAAAATAAATGAATAAAACGAACCCAGGAAAACGTCTGCTGGATAATTCCAAATTTTCCTTTAAAATTTCAAAGGGGAGAAACTGCTTTATCAGTCTCACTTCTAAATCCAGAAAAAGCCCATTACATCTTATACATCTTTTTATACTTATTGCAACATGCTTTATACTAACAAAAATCAGCAAGGAAATTTTTGACAGTGGAAAATTGTGAGGCATCCGTGTCCTGGACCACCATGCAGACCCAGCAAAGCATAAATCGGATCTATAGACATACCTACATATTAAAAGCAAGTATCGAGTTAAGGATTACCATAGTATTTTTAATACTGTGAGTATTAAAAATAAAATGTACACTTGCAGATAAGTAAGAGAAGATGAGAATGAGAGGTAGAGTGAGTGGAGATGAGCAAGTCTGAGTAAAAGGTGAGCATGTCCTGCCCTTCTCTAAGGAGGGGATATTTCTGAAGATGAACTGGAGCTGGTGGGAAACACCTGCGTTTATTTCTTAAATCATGACCATAAAAAATGTTTTTTTCTATTTCTATTTTTCAAATAGTTTAAATGATGATTTTTAAGAGGAAACAAAATACCACTGCATTATTTTAGTGGATTTGGATTAAAGGTATTTATCTCAGTATTTATAATCTTCTGTACTTTTCACTTGTCCAACAATAAGCTTACATATTAAATACAAGTTATGAATCTTTCTTGGCAAAATCTAAGGAAGCACTGGCGACGCAGATGATTACTGATCGTACGTCTTTTTATCCCATTCATCTTTCAAATAAGTGGATTGTGTTATAGATCATAGCTATGTCTTTATTTGCCACCTATGTGTGTTTTTGGTGGTGCAATCAAATTGGACATAATGAAGAAAATTTTTATATCTTGATATAAATCGTTAGAAAGTATCCCTTTGGGTTTCTTTGCCATCAATAGGAGATGGAATGTTTGTATTTTAAGATTTTATTATAATAATGTGAAAGCCCATCTTACTTATTCCCACGGCGCCTGAGCTCGTATTAGCCACATGGAGTTTAATACATGTTTATTGAGCACCAGCACCATCAAATAACTACGAAAGTATAAAATCAAATCAATTAAAAAGAAAAAGGAAATGTAATTCCCCTTGGGAGGTTTTTCTGAAACAGAATTTCATAGCCCAGGGGAAATATCCATTTTGGAGTTGAACTCTTTATGGCTGGAACTGTATGGGGCGTCGTGATAAATATGTTCTCTTACAGTTGTCTTTGTCTGACTGTTAGCAACTCACCAGGTGGCTGCAACTGTGGAAAAATATTTAGTTCTTTACACATTTCAGTCAATGCAATAGTTCTTTATAAACAGTGACAAACAGCCAACATTTCTCCAGAGCTTATAACCTTTTTCTTAATAGGTTTTCCTGTGGGAGTGAGAGCTCCTATTTAGTCAACATGTAGTTAAGGGTATTTCTCTAATTATCTGATGACTAATTTTAAATGTCTTAACTTTTAATCAAATTATCTTTTTGACACAGCATGATTACTTTTTCAAATGTGGTTTCCTATTTCTCAGCCTACTTAATTGTTCAAAAACAGTCCTTTACGTTGAGATGGCAGCAAATATTATTCATGACCCTGCTCTGATCGAAAGCTGTACTAAAACAATCGTGCATTCTAAAGCTATCACATTATATACTACTAATACACGCACAACATTAGGATATTTGCATTTGCCAATCATTTTTGACCTTTGGATTCATCACGCCTCCATTCTAAAAACCACCATAATCTCTACTTCTTAAAATCTCCCCAGTCTATAAAGTCCAGTCAAATGCCACCTCTTGTTAAAGACTAATTGATTCTCCTTAGCCAGAAGTGATTTTTCCTTCCCTTAAAAAATTCATAATACAGAATTTTATTTACATTTGAATGTGGTTTTATATTTTGCCCCATGTTTTCACCTACTATTTCTTTTAATACTCTATAATCTATTTTGTACTCATTAAATTATTCACTAAGTAGTAAGCACGTTCTATTATACGCCAAGTACCATTGCAGAGGTCCTAGCAAGCCTGAGGGCTCTTTGTCTTCCAGGAGCTCAGCATGCAGGTTTTGCCTTTGGTTCATTCCAATTTCTGTGCATAGTTCTCTGGTCTTACAATGGAAGAGTGTGTCCTAAAAGTTGACCCTAAAGTCACCATACTTAGGGAAAATAAAAAATAGTAGCTAACAGTGCCTTTATTTACAGAATATCCACTATAAAATTTTACAAAGAGGTGGCTGACATGTAGAGAATAATACAACTTTGTTTACAAAGGTATATTTAGCTACAATTTCCCATTTTCCCTCTGCATATTGACTTTAGAGGCGACTACTGAGACGTACGTAAAATGGAAGTGTCTTGAGGACAGAGACTTGGTGATACTTATTCTGGGATGTGCCTTTGCTCACCCCAGAGCGCTCTGACAGCATGGTGGTTGTCATACTTATTCTGGGATGTGCCTTTGCTCACCCTAGAGCGCTCTGAGGTTCTGCAGCCTGGTGGTTGTCACAGTCACAGGACCCAGAGTGCACCACACAGTTAGTATCATAAGTTTTAAATGTTGGTCCAATAGTTTATGCTTACTTAATGTCTTATTATTCCTCAAGTACATTATAATAAATTCTATCTTTTCATCCCCATTTCAACCATATGAGATATATATCTATATGCATACACACATACACATAAATAACTAGTTCTATCTTACTAGAGTTCCAATGCTTATTTAATTTATATAGAAAAATACATAGAAAATTTCCAAAGTTCCTCTATATAGTAAAATTATAAAGATCTAAACTACAGTGGCTAAAAAATTTTTCAGAAGTTTTATAGGCCATATGACATCCCCATTATTTTTTCCAAACAGCAAAAGTAAGTATGCTAAAATAACCACAATTATTTAAAAAATAGACATTAAACCCGGGCGTTGTGGCAGGAGCCTGTCGTCCCCGCTGTTCGGGAGGCTGAGGCAAGAGAATCACTTAAACCCAAGAGTTGGAGGTTGCTGTGAGCTGTGATGTCCTGGCACTCACTCTACCGATAGTGATAAAGTGAGACTCTAGCTCAAAAAAAAAAAAAAGAAAGAAAAAAAGACATTAATACTATATACTATACATGCTTAAAGCATTTTTCACAGATGTATTGATGAGGGAACACAGAAATATGAAATTTTCCATGTGACCAGACACTAATGATCACTATTGTTATTATGAATATTTGATCTTAGACAGGTAAGTGCCATAGAACGTGGGATATTAATGTTACTATGTTTGAAAACTGCAGTGATTGTAGAATATATCCACTTCAAGAAAAAAAAATTTAGTCATAGAATTAACTGTCAGATATACAGGTCTGATATCAGTGTCTGGGCGTTAGGGAGTGTGACTCTCTTCTGTATAACCTGCTGCTTTCATGACACAATCTCCCTTTTTAATTGAATGAGGCTTGTTTTATGGCCTAACATATGATATAACCTGGAGAGTGTTTTGTGTGCTGATGTGAAGAATGTGCATTTTGTGGCTACTAGAATTAAAAATTCTGGAAATGTAAATGAGGCCCCTTTCACCTGCAGTGTAGACAAGGTCTAGCATTTCTTGGTTAATCTATCTAGATGACTTGCCCAATGCAGGAGGTGAGGTTTTGAAAGCCTCAATTCTTCTTCTCTTTTTTCAAATTTCAGACTATTACAGGGGCACACAAGTTTTGGTATGCTTGTACTGGATTCAATGATAAATTAACCCTAGCTCATTGTAACTTTTTTTTTTTAATTTTTTTTGTAACTCTTTTACTTTATAATTTTTTGAATGGTTAGATCTTTTTAAATAACACAGCTGAAAACAAATACATTGAAAAGCCATATAAAATATTTCTTTACATCATTATTCTGTACATTTTTATTTTAAGGGTTTTTTATTTTTATTTTTTACTTTTCAAACATTTTTTGTTAAAAATTAAGACACACACACGAGCCTAGGTCTGCACAGGGTCAGGGCTATCAATATCTGTTTTCCACCTCCATGTCTTACCTCCCGGGAAGGTCACAGGAGCAATGACACGCATGGCCCCGTCATCTCGCATGACGAAAACGTTTCTCTGCAATGCCTCCTGAAAGCCCTGCCTGAGGCTGTTGTACAGATCACTTTTTTTTTATTTATAATTGGAGGGAGTACAGTCTCACAATAATGATAGGAAGCATACCGCAGTAAATACATAAACCTCTACCATAGCTGTCTGTCTCATCGCTTCCCATGGGTGGTTTACAATTGGAGGTGCTATCCTGCGATACACACTCCAGCATCACCACGAACATGTGAACACACACATGACCGTATTGCTCTATGACATTCCCGCGGCTGTCATATCACGAAGCAATAGGAATTTTCAGCTTCACTATCATTTTATAGGACCACTGTCATATACCTGGTCCCTCATTGATTGAACGGCCTTACGTGGCAAAGGACAAAAATACCACTGAAAGGCTTGAGGAAATCATTGCAATGTTTTAAACCCATGATGTGGGTTGAAGATGTGCTGCACTATTACAATAAATACTTATTTGGCGGACCGACGCCTGTGCTCTGGCGTCTGAGTTTACCTTTACCTTTTCTCTCAGTAAGTGGGAAGTTGATCTGCTCGGCCCACCTGAGCACCTGTTCACCCTGTTCACACACATGTAGCATGTGACCTGCCCCTCACACTGCTTATACGGTCACAGAAAATACTGAGCCCAGATCCACCAGTTTGGAGAAGGAAGGAAGGAGGAAGAAGAAGTGAGAATGAGAGGAAGGAAGGAAAGGACTAAGGTATAAGGAAGGGAGGAAGGATAGATAAAAAAAAAGCTGACACCTGAGGAGACTGAGGCTCAGCATCTGACTGGTAGACTGTAGACATCCTCTCTCTTTGATGAAGAGTCCTTCTCTGGTCAGCAGAATCGTAAGAACTGGAATGTATCTCCCTTGGTGATGTTCATATACCAGTTCCTAACTTATGTGAAAGAAAACTAGGACAGGCAGCTCACGCTGTGACAGGACAGAGTGGACATGGCAATGAGAACCTGACTGTCCATGTGTTCACATCATTGTAGGTTAGATGCGGTCCAGTAAACGCTGGTGGTTTTGCAGGGACGGGCTGCCTGGCCCTGCCCTCCTGTGACCTTGTGTCATGGCTGGTTAGAGCAGCTCACTCTTTTTCGTTAGTGTTTTGAGTCTCTGCTTTGGCGATGGAAAGGTAAATCTATTTTTATCTTCTTAGCTGTATCTATTGATATTCAGTGACATAAAGCACACTTTTCAGTACAACTACAGATATTACATCTCTTGGGATTTTTTTTTCCATCTACACTGAACAAAGAGATCATCATAATAACTATATGCTATTTTCATGATGGAATAACTATACGTGCATTTTCCCCTAAGCAGGAGAACTCACCATGGAGCTCTCGGGCTCTGGAGGGAAACATTTTAGTCTCTTCACAGGTCATCCTGTTACACCCCATGGTCTCCTGTCCATTATTCATTCTCTCTGCCCAGAAGATAAAATAACAAGCTTTCCACGCTATTGCTGTGTGTGCTGGTGTTCTGGAGGGGGCACACTGAGAGAACCTGCCTTCTGCCACAGCAAATGTTAGAAGTTTCAGGAAAAGGTCCAAGGTCTTTCAAAATCTCACCTTTTGCTAATAAGGGAGGTAAAGGATGTGAAGGGGAGGCCACCAGCAGTCCCCTGAGAGCGATGTGTTTCTTCACATAAAAATAATGTTTCACACTAGACTTCCTCATTTTTTAACGCTCATGCCTTACTCAGATTTCCAAGAAGTACAACCTACCACATCCTACAAGAAAATATTCAGTATCATTTCTGTACAGATTTCTGTCTTGGGAATGGCTCTAGAGTTCTGGATGACAATATAGGAAAAAAGCATTACGTTCTTTTCCTCCATTATTTCTAAACTAGAGCTTATCTAAGTTAGCAGCTCCCTTCAGGCCTACCAGATTTCACAGTTTTCAAAAGTAAAGGTAGGACTGAGTCATACTAATCCTACAGCAAGAGTAACCTTGGAGTACCTCATCAGCCCAGTATAAATTCTTCCTCGCTCCTCGGGTTCTTCTGACTGATCCTGAACTTCACCAAACAAGTAAAAGTGAAGCCGGGAGGCACATAATCTGTGACCTGCTTCAGGCGGGGGGAGCTTTACTCAGAAGTTTTCACTAGTACCCGCTGAGACCCTGTGATGTCTCAGGGACTTGTCAAGAATTTTATATGTATTATGTCACGTGGTCCTCACCCAATCTGATGGAGGTGTTACCATCATCCCCACCTACTGACGTGAGGATAGGACAGAGGGAGGATTAGTAAGTGGTAGATTGGACTTAATGGAGAAACCAGAGCCTTTCTGCTCAACCACTAATTTAAGATGAAAGATATTACTCTCCCACTATGGGAGACAGTTATTTCAAATGTTTTCTTTCATCATAAAAATTAATGTAGATATTACATGTGAATTTTTTTTGTTTGATTAAAACATACTGTATTTCTTAGCTAACTTTTTGGTTGACAGATGAGACAGTTGTGTATGCAATTTTCCTGATTTCACTCAGACAACACACACACATACAAATTTGACATAGAAAATGAAGACCAGGTAGAGAATTAACAAGTGTATGATATATAGATTCTGTAGCCATCCCTTGTACATTCCTAAGAATTGGCTCTAACTTGGCTTGAACCCATACACTATGATCCATTAGTGTACTGAATTTCTACTCATGTTCAAAGCACTTTAGCAGTTCTGTTGCTTAGTTAATTTCTCTTCATCTTTCAGCTTCAACTTAAACATTATCTCTTGGGCAGTGCCTGTGGCTCAGTGAGTAGGGTGCTGGCCCCATATACAGAGGGTGGCGGGTTCAATCCTGGCCCTGGCCAAACTGCAACCAAAACCCAGCTACATGTTGTGGCGGGCGCCCATAGTCCCAGCTACTCAGGAGGCTGAGGTAAGAGAATCACCTAAGCCCAGGAGTTGGAGGTTGCTGTGAGTTGTGTGACACCACGGCACTCTACTGAGGGGGATAAAGTGAAACTCTCTCTCTCTACAAAAAAAAAAACCAACATTACCTCTCTACGTGAGCATTGAGTTCTTCTGTGGAATAAATATGTGTGTAATAGACTAAAGTGATGAGATGACACCTGCCAGGACCCCAGGACCCTCGGACTGTGACTGAGACACGAACTACACAGCAGTGAGAATTCTGGAAACGTCCTCCCAACTTGGGCAGCTACCTCTCCTACCTCCAAAAAGCTCTGTCTGGAAAGGACCAGCCGCTCCCTGCCCCTCCACAGGCACTCGAGAGACCTGGACCCACTCCAGGGATGTGACTTTCAGAGCCTCCTCTGTGGTTGATTATTCCCTAATTAACCACCTTTAATAATCATACTTGGTTGATTGTGTGTGTAAATCTTTTTCAATAAACCACCAATTCAAGCATTGCTGTTTGGCCACTAGGTCAGGGCTGAAGTCTGCATATAGGCCTTAGGAACCTGACTCACACAACCATTAACATGGCCTCAAGAGACATCTTCTTTAACTCTCTAATCAAAAGTTGATGTTTTTCCTATGTATTTTCATAATATCCCAGACTTCATCTAGTATTTGCTCTTCGGTATTGAAATTGACGGTCTATTGTTCTGTAGTCTCCATTACACTACAAAGTCTCCGAGAGTAACCACGTCTCATTCATGTTTATTTTGTTAGTGCTTAGCACAGCACCAGGCCCCCATAGTAAATGTTTTCTTGACAAGTGTTGAGTGTTGAATTAGTTTACCTGTCCTACTGATAAGGGCAATTAAGAACAAGATAACACTGAAAACAATTCTACTAATACATATCAGCTCATTTTACTAATCTAAAATTGGCCACACTTGACAATGTTATACACTTGTGATAAAGTTCAAGAAATATATGCCATGAATAGTACTTTGCCTATATTTTAGAGTCTCCTCACTTTTCTTATTATATCTTCTCCCCTGAGAGTGCTTTTCAGTACAAACGAGGATCCTGTCCTGAGCATCAGAATGCGATTATAATGAGGGTGTCAACTGGTAGACCAGGCAAGCCCATATTATTGTTGTCAATGAATGCACCATCACATCTATAAAGCACCACAAACTATGTAATTTGCTCCCAGTCTTGATTTCTCTTTTAACACACTTAGAATAGTTTATAAATATTGAGCACTTACTTCCTTCTTTTGAGTTTAGTAGTTATGTGTGACTCTTTGTTTGGCCTCTGGACCATCTTGTGGACTGTCACTTCCAACTATCGTGATGACGAGAGCAGTATGTGTCTGCATGGCATTGTGATTAGTAATCCTTTATATGCAGGAAGAAACCAATAGAGTATGCTAAGTATTTTATTGATTAGATAATTAGTTTGGAAAAAACAACTCCTCTTTGGTGTAATTTTTGCAAGAGGGAGAGGAAACAATACGTTTAAAGAACGAGCCAGTATCTTTTCTTCTCAAAATTCTGTGTATAAAAAAAAAGTAGATAGATGGGACTTTCAAATTAAGTAATTTGAGAGAAGCTTAATAATGTTACTACATCTGGTGGCACCCATAGCACCATGGGTGGGGTGCCGGTCACATATATTGAGGTTGGAGGGTTCAAATCCAGCTAGGGCCGGCTAAAACAACAATGACAACTACAACCACAACAAGGACAAAAATAGCTGGGCATTATGACAGGTGCCTATAGTCTCAGCTACTTGGGAGGCTGACGCAAAAAATCACTTAAACCCAAGAGTTTGAGGATGCTGTGAACTGGGACACCACAGAAATCTACCCAGGGTGACAGCTTGAGACTCTGTCTACCCCCTCAAAAATAAATAAAATAAAATGAAAATAAAGTTACTATTTGTTAAAGCACATTCATCACCACCACATCGGGCTAGTGCAGCACCCTCAAGTTTGTAACATTTGGTCACCAAGAGGAAAGATTATTAGAATCTGCAGACAGAAAGATAGATGCCTGGAGAGGTCGGGATTGACCTTCCCCAAAAGACACAGCCTATTCATAGTACATCCACAGAGAAAGGGTTTGCCCAGTTCTCTCCCCTCCCTAGTCTCCAGCCAGTTCTCTGTCACAGTTAAAAATAACTAGAGTCTAGAGAGAGAGCAAACAAGGTCAGGGGGGTCATTTTACAGAAATCTGTCCTGGGGCACCAAGTAGGATAGAGAAGATACGAGGGCAGATCTGGAAAGGCAAACAGAAGTTCCTCAGCACAATCCAGTTACCAGTTGAGCCTCTGACCTGCAACTGTTAAGTGACCTTTAAGTTCATAGGAAAAGAATATAGCAAGTTTAGACTGAAGTATGTATACATTTCATGCAGCCTCAGGCCTTTTACTGAAGTTAATGATTCTATCCCTATACCAGGGCTATTCACTGTCCAACTTCTAAAGTTGATAGATTCCCCTGTCCTGTTTATTGTGCCATCAATACGTGGTTTCTCTGATCTCAACGTTAACCTCTGGTTATTAGTCTGGGTTTTTCTGGAGGAAAGGACTCACGTTGGGATACATTTTTACATATTTAAGCTTCAATCTCAGTAAGAGGTCAATAAATCTTTTTGAAATGAAAAAGAATATGAAAAGTTTTCATTCATTTTTTCCCCATTTTTGGAATTAGAAGAATTTAATGAAATATCTTTGAATTTGGATGTATCTAAACTATTTTAAGCTATTTATCAAGGCTACTGTCTCAATGAATTTTATAATATAACATAGCCTGAAGCAAAGTTTTATACAAAGTCTGAGAAGCTTTGAGAGGGACACTACCAAGGCAGCAGGGGTGAGTGAGGGAAGAAGCTTGGTCAAACCCAACTTTATATGTCCAAGCTACTCAAGTCACCACACGGGAACGGCCAGGACCCTGTCACATGAAACATGGTTGTTCAGGGCCATGAGGTCTTACAACAGTTCTCTGGGGAAGAAAGGTGAATTCATCTGTAGGCTTCCTGACTTTGTCCCCTCTTTCTTAGTGGTCAAGAACCGAACACAGGCATTAAGTCCCCCCAACTTCTAGCTCGACTCAACTAGGCCCTCCAGTAAGCCACTCCAGAAACCATATCCCATACCCTGCAGTGTGAACCTTTGTCTATGCCCAGAGTGGCAGGAAGGAGGCTGAGCCTCTCGAGACCTGTTTATGATGGGCCTGGGTTCCCATTGCTTTACTTCTTACTACGTTAGGGCCAAAGGAAACAAGACCTGGACGTTCATATTGAGGGTGGCAAAAATGAGTGGCTGCATTATATATGGTAACATGGCTTTCAACTGGAGTAAGTAGCTTAGGACCAGGAGCCTAACAATAAATCAATTCACTGTGGAGCAAACTGAATCTGGGGAATGTCAAGGAATGGAGCGTCTCAGACTCACACTCACGTTTCCATGAGAGCTGATAACCAAAGGGCCCGTTTCTTCCTCGAAACAGGATGTGCAAGTCCAGACTTTGGAGATGGTGGGGGATGTGTGAATACCTTCAAGCCGTTCAGAGTCACAGCGTTACATCTCTCCCCTCAAAATCCCCTTTCCCAAGCCAGGCAGCTCTTTGAGGGTCACGTGTTTTGAAATTCGTGTGTGTTGTTGGCCAATTTTGAACTGAAATGGGAGTAACCAAAAACACCGTTATTGTTTTCAACAGTAAGCTCTAAAGATGCGGAATATTTTAATTTGTACTCATCTGAAAGTATATATTCTTGTCCTGGCAAGCATAAAATAACAAATGAAACTCATTTTTGTGACAGACTCTCCGATGGAACTATTCTAAATGGAAGAAACTGACGGAAGCACTCTGTGCTGATTACTTTACAGAATTCTCTAAAATTCTACAGGAAAGCTCAACGCGTAGGCCAATGACAATTATACGAACAGCTTGTGCTTAGGAAACACTTAACTTTCTGAATAATAATATCACTAAGGAAATAAAAAGAACTTTTAGTATTTGCCTATTTCTTAAAATTACTAATTATGTATATTTATATATGTACACACACATTTCCACATGCATATATTTTCTTTTCTCATATACACAAAGGGTGCCAAAAATGTATACATACTTTAAGAAAGGAAAAAATAATTAGTAAAAATTGTAATACTCAATATATACTGATGATAAAAGATGAATATATGTCAGTTGATCACTTCTTCTAATTGCAGAAATCAAAGTATTACAAATTTAACAATTTTTTCCTTTCTTTCATTGTGTGCACATTTTCAGCACTCTCTGTATATATATTTTCATATATATGTGCATGTAATTCCTTTTTGTATAAACTCAAAATGTTTCCCCCTTGTATTTTATGCACTGGCTTAGTAGTTTTATTTTTTAGCATATTTAGTGTGCTATAACAAATAACGAGAAAGACAAGGATTCCATTCTTTCTCTTTCTACTGTGTTCTTTATTGAAACAAATATAATCCAACCCAAATAGAGATCAATTGACTCTATAGGTCCATTAAAATTACTTTTGCAATGATGTCCCATTTCTTGCACAATACTCAGTGGTCTGACAACTCATGTGCCAATATAAGACACAGGTGATGGAATTGATCATCTCTTCCTTGTTAGAATATATATATACGCATGTATTTTTCATTTTACTTGACTTCTAGGACACAGCACACTCCACAGGTTTTTACTTGGAGATCAACTTATCCCCAACCTCCCAAATGGCTTCTGCCTCTCCTACAACCCTCTCTGAGAGCTTCGGTCTTGCTAGTTCTCTTGTCCAACTATACCTAGGCAAACCTAGCCAATGTCATTTTTAAAAATACTATTTTTAGTCTTACGGTTCCCCAATTTTCACGCCTAGTCTGGGTCTTTATCTGAAGTGCACACTCACGTTTCCGACTGCCTCCTCCTGTTTTCCTTTCATATCTAACAGGCCTCTCACACCGCATCTCACCAGACAAGATTTCTTTTCCTCCATGTAAACCATTCCTCCTCCAGGTTTCCTCAATCAATTGGACCCTTCCTGCAGGGAGTCAGGCCAAAAAATTTAGAATCATCCTTGACTCTGCCTCTTGCTAAGTTTGCCCTCGTTGCAGTATATTCTTCCTACCCCAGTGTATCAAATTTCCTCCAAGAGATACGACTTATGCCACCAGAGTCTCTCCGAAGACTTTGCAAATAAGAAGATGTTATTTTTTATGTTGCTCCTGTCTTCCTAAGTTTTCTAGGTTAATCCTCTTTCTAGAGCCTTTAGTTAATATAGAAGGAATTTAATTGACTAAATTTTGCATTTTAAAAGCACTTCATGGCTATAGGATCAACTATAAAACAGCTTCGAGCTTGAGATTTTGTTAAAGGTGTCCAAGTGTTTTCTTACTGAACATTTTAAGCACGTAACTAAACACATTTTAAGCCTAGTGTTTTGGTCACATTCTATTCACACTCCATGCAAGTTCTAGAAAATTTGCATTTTATTCAAATATGTGTAAATCAATTCAAATCAATGCACTGGAGATTTATTTAAAGAAATCGTATAGTGAATCCTTTTTAAAGACATATTTTATTAAGTGAATAATCACTCCCTAAAACATCTCATTTTAAAATTCAGATTTTCATTTATAAGGTTTACTTATCATAGGGGTCCCTATATCTCCAAACTTCTCTAGCCTAAAATATATTTTTGGCTTGATTCTTCTCTAGTGATAAAAAAAGTTGGGGGGGGGATTTGTTTGTTTTATTTTATCCTTAGTAGACTGATTAGAATATCATTTTAATTTGGTTTTATAATGGACACATTTCTGTGACTGTATCCTCCTGAATTCCATTGATCACATTTGGACATATTCCCAGTCACCATTATCTGACATAATTTTTAAAACCTCCTTTTTATTTTTATTTATTTTTACATTTCATCATGCAATAATTTAAGCATATATAAAGATTAACTTTTTAAAAAATCTATAACCCATTTTTTCTCAACCATGGTGGTATTGACATTTTAAATGAAATAACTCTTCTAGGGGGCTGTCCTGTGCATTTAGCATATTTTAGTATATTTGGCAGTGCTTCTAGCCTATAAACTTGGATGCCAGTAGCACGCAATCCCCAGTCATGACAATCAAAAATATATTCAGATCTTGCCTGTAAAGGACAAAATCGACACCCATTAAGAAATAGTACAGGCTTGGCTCCTGTGGTTCAAGTGGCTAAGGCACCAGCCACATACACCTGAGCTGGCAGGTTCGAATCCAGCCTGGGCCCACCAAACAATGATGGTTGCAACCAAAAAATAGCCTGGCATTGTGGCAGGCATCTGTAGTTCCAGCTACTTGGGAGGCTGAGGCAGGAGACTCACTTTAGCCCAGGAGTTGGAGGTTGCTGTGAGCTGTGATGCCATGGTACTCTACCCAGGGTGACAGCTTGAGGCTCTGTCTAAAAAAAAAAAAAAAAAAAAAAAATAGTACAAAGCACATCCCCCCCTTTCCAGAATTAATATTATTTAATCCATAAATTCTTAGTATATCTATCTATCTCTTTATTTAAAGGCTTGCAAAGATAATCACAATACCATAACCACACTCAAAAATATGGAAAAATAATTACTTGACATCATTAAATAGCCATCATAGTCTCCAAATTACAATACAGTCATAAATACCGTGGATGTTAGGTAAAGATAGAGACATGAGCTAGAGATGAATGTGGACACATTTCTCTCTCGAAAGTTAAGTACATATTAGCACAGAGAGAGAGAGAACACACACTTACCCATGGCCTGTGTGTGAGCGCCAGTATGGCTGGGTGTGTGTGAACGGTTTGAAGAGTATTTATAGGTTTAACCATTAACATTCCCTTGATTTTCCTGGTAAGTTATGAATTAAAGAAACTGCTATTTTTCTTATAGAATTTCACAAAGACTTGATTTGATAATTTTATCTCTATATGGTAGGTGACACTGATGTCCTTGGTATTTCCTGGCCTTTAAATCTAGATCTATGATGATCTTTACACCTCCATCTGAAGGAATTATCCCTGTGTTTCCTAATGAGATAGTTATGGCTGGGCCTCCACTGCAGTACTTACTGACTTTCCCCAGGACCTGCCTCCACACACTCTTTTTGCTCCTGGGCTTATAACTAAACTGAAGACCCAGCACACCTCTTAGGCTGATGGACATTCTGACCAACGAGAAGGGTCATGACACTCCAGAACTGCTAGAGTTTTCCAATTTTTATAGACAAAAATCCAGAAAAAAATATGCATGAGAATGTATAGGAAGGACGCAGGATAATGGTGGAAGGAACAGAAAGTTGGAACAGGCTGATTTTATTGACATGCGCTCAATAAGCAGAGATTCTGCATTTAGTGATGCAACTCAGGCAGTTGAAAAGGGATCTAAGAGTTGGGTTTGTGGGTGAAACGTGGATCAGAAGATGTTCCCCTGCCCGTGAGTTAGAAATGCTCGACCCCCCTTAGTTTAACAGAGAGAGAGAGGGAAGGAAGGTTACAGTGGATTTGTCATTTAAGGCATACTCATCCACAGTGGGAGGTCCAGAAGACATATTTTTCATGAATAGTTTGAAAACAAAAAAATTGTGAGGGGAGTGGCAGGACCCTTAAAGAGCTTCGTGATGACTGTGCTTTGCAGGATAGACTCACTACAGGAATTACAGTCGCTCAACCAGGAAACCTAAATGCAGTGGGAAGTGCTTGGATCCCAGGGTGGTGGCAGCTAAGTGACAACTGCCACAGGCCAGGTGGGAGTGGTTACTGTAAGAGACAGCAGAGGCAAGGAAGCAGTCGGAACAGTCTGACTCACAGAGGCTAATTATCATAGTTTTCCTAGAGGTGAAATAGCTATAAGACCTACTAAATTCCTACTTTGTCTACACGGGTAGAAAATTTCTTGATCAAGTGAGCAAAAACCTAACTTGAGGGCTGCATAGTATTCCATGGTGTACATGTACCACAATTTATTGATCCATTCGTGAATTGATGGGCATTTAGGCTTCTTCCATGACCTAGCAATTATGAAATGGGCTGCAATAAACATTCTGATACAAATAACTTTGTGGAATTAGATTTTTGGTCTTCTGGATATATACCTAATAAAGGAATTGCAGGATCAAAAACACAGCCCTATTTTGAAACTAATTCATAGCTTTTATAGGAATGTCATAACCTAATTATAGCCTTAGAATATGGGAAGGGGGTGGGAGAGGGGAAGCAAGGGGGGTGGATGGGGGGAGGGAGGGTGATTGGTGAGGTCACCTCTATGGTTTATCCTACAAGGGTACAAGTAAATCTTTCTAAAAGCAGAATATGAATGTCTTAACTCAATAACTAAGAGAATGACATGAAGGTTATGTTAACCAGTTTGAAGAGAGTATTTCAAAGTGTATAGGAAAACAGCACACTGTACCCCATGAATGCATTAATGTACATAGCTATGTTATGAAAAATAATAATAATAATTAAAAAACCTAACTTGAACACAAGAACACAGTCCTAGGCCCTCAGTCAGCGTCCAGGCTGCAGCCAGTCTCCAGACTCCATGCATGAAGAAGCAGGCCGGTCGCCACGAGGAGGGACACTACTGCCAACTTACCCGATTAATCTTTTCCCAGGCTTCCCCAAGGGAACCAGCCTACAGTCTATTACCAGAAAAACTGTCTATTGGAAAAAAAGAATATAATCCGACTGCTGGGGGAGTACTGAAGCTGGACATAGAGTTGACACTGATTCTGGAGGCACTAAAATGTTACTGTGGCCTGCCAGGCTGGATAGAGGTTTATGACCATCAGGTAATTAGTGGAATTTAACCTCACAGGCACCCAGTGGTCCCCAACCCATAAAGTGCTTATTTCTTAAGTTCCCGAATGTATAATTGGAATATATTCATTCTTAGCAGATGCCAGAATCCCTGTGTCAGTCCCCTGATCTGCAGAATGAAGGCTCGAGTGGTGATAGAGACCACGGGGAAGTGTGCAGAGTGGCCTCTACCCCAGAGAACAGCAAAGCAGAGCCAGCACCACCTGCTGGAGGGAGTACGGAGATCAGCGCTCCCATCAGGACTCCAAAGACACAGGGGTACCATTCCCACCACATTTTCCCCTAGTTTTCCTTTTGGCCTCACAGAGCACAGCTGGGTCTGGGATAGGGAGAGTGGACTGCTGAGAGCCTGGCCGGGTGGCGCTCCCAGTCACAGCTGCTGCCCTGGATGTGGCTTTGCTGCTTGAGCAAATTAACACATTGGTCTGGCAAACGCCTTTCCTCCATGCGTATCCATGAGGCCCAACAGGAGCAGTTTGTTTTAAGCTGACAAGTCCAGCAGTACTTTGCACTGTGCTGTCTCACGTACAGATCAACTCTTTAGCCTCATGTTGTAATTTGATTCACAGGGATCCTGGTCCCGAAGATATACAAGACTAATCAATTCCACTGATAATGTTTTGCTGACTGCGACTATTGAGTGAGAAGTAACAACTACTCCAGATTTATTGGCAAGACATTTTCATGTCAATGGGTGAGAAATAAATCTGACTAAAATACAGGGGTCTTCTACCTCAATGGAGCAGGCTGAGATAGCCCTTCTAAGAGGGAAGGTGAGTTGTTGCCATTGGCTTCTTCTACAACCAGAAAAGAGGCGCAACCCCTAGTTGTCTTCCGTGTTTTGAAGACAATGTAGTTCTCATTTCAGGGTATTACCTTGGCTTATCTATGAAATGACCACAAAATCTTTAAGTTTTGAGTGGGGTACAGAGGAGAAAAGGCTCTGGAGAAGGCTAAGGCTGTGGTGCCAGCTGCTGTGACACTGGAGCCATGTCCACTATACCTCCTGGCAGATTCAATGCCATTTGAAGTGCTGGTGGACAATAGGTGTGCTGCTTGGACCCTAGGACAGGCTGCCATAAGTAAATCACAGTCCAGGCCCCCAGGACTTTGAAGCAAGGCCCTGCCATTGTCTGTAAATGACCATTTAATTTTTCTTTGAAAGATAGATCTTGGCCTGTCACTGGTCCTTAACAGAGACTGGACATTCGCTCATGGACCATCAGGTTGTGTGTCACCTGAGCTACCCACCTTGAACTGGGTGATGTCTGACTCACCAGATGGGGGGTATACACAATAACATTCCATCCTCAGCTGGAAGGAACACACGTGTGATCAGGCCTGAGCAGGCCCAAAGGCACAGTAAGTTCCAGGAAGAAGTCGTCCCAGTGCCCATGGGCCCCTCTCCTGCCACCCTGCTTTCCCTCTTCCAGGCTGCACTTAAGTCCTCATGGAGAGCTCCCTGTGATCAGCTGTCAGAGGGGAAGATATACACATGGCTCTGCGTCACATGCTGGCACCAGCAGAGAGTTGACAGGGGCAACAATACGGCTCCCATCTGGGACATCCCTGACGGACAGCAGTGAAGAGAAATCCTCCCAGTGAGAAGAACGGTAGACAGTGCAACAGGCTGTACATTTTACATATACGGTGGCAGGGCCAGATTTAGTTACACACCAATGCATGGGATGTTGCCGATGGTGTTGGCTGGATGGCCAGGGACTTGGAAGAATCATGATGGGAAAACAGCTGATAAAGGAATTTGGAGTAGGTGTATGTGGGTAGACCTCTCTGAATGGAAAAAATAAATCATGAATACAATTGTGTCTCCTACGAATGCTTAACAAAGGGCGATCTCAGCAGAAGAGGATTTTAATAACCAAGTAAATAGGATAATCCATTCTGTGGGTACCAGTCAGCCTCTTTTCCCTGTTTTATCTAACTTTTAATCTTCAAAATGGGAATATAATGTTTACCTGTTGTTTGTGTAATAATTATAAAATTATTATGTGCTGATATAGATTCTGGTACACAAAAAGGGTAAGTAATCTTAACTATTATTAATTGTTATTCTCTTTTTTTAATAGACCCCTTTCTGTCTATTCTGACCCCTATCTCTTCTCTCAGAGCCTTCTAAGTTATAGTTATTCTGGCAGTTGATGTCATAGTACCTGCCCACCCCATAGTAATAATTTTTTTTTACAGTACAGAAACCATAGATCTCTGAAATTATGGTGGAAAGAATAAAATGCTACAGTATAAGAGAATCTGATCCTTCCCTTCTCTCTTGCTGCTACCACCACCTGATAGCTCCCCTTCCCTTGCCTACTGCTGTGCACTGACCTGGTGGTTTCAATGTTTCCTCCATAATAACTTTCCAAACCTTCTTACTGGTCAGTGTGCTGAATAACTCCTCCATTTAACACCTATTCCCTTGGCTTCATCTCCATCACCTGGAGAAATGAAGATTTGTCTTGAACGCTAGCAGCCATCTGCCTGTCTGTATTATAAACCAGATGACTGGTCACAAGAATCTTTGGGGAGGAATGGAGTGGTTGTGATTTTTGAGGCAAAGACCATTACGCCAATTTAAATGGGTGAGATCGCTTGCCCCTCATTCTTGCTTATATTACCAACAAGAGCACTTTAAATTTTCTTGCAGAATTGAAAAACACTCTCTGGTTGAGTGACACCTCTAGGAAAACCAATATCTCAGTTCAGAGAGTCTATTGCTGAGAAAGAAGAAAAAAAAAGAAAGCTTTAAAAAATAAAACAAAACAAAGCTAATGCCTGTCTTTATGGGACTCAGCACGTGGCTTGTTCCCGGCCTGCACAAGCTAACCGGATTTAATTGCCTTTTCATATGTCAAAACCAGCCTGTCCAGAGGGAGGCAATGAGAGGAGCTTGTACAGGAACGTTTTACGCTGTATCTGTTCCTGGAGCACTGCTGTTTATGTTTCAGGGCTGCCAATTAAGCATATTTCCCCCCAGCACATATTCATTAAGACACAGTTGCCAACTTCATTGCCACTGCATTTTTTATTATATACATTAGTTCTGGTTGAAGGACAATTTAGGGATGTCTTTACTGGGGATACAGAGGACCTCTGGCTGGATGACTTTTCTATCATTTATTATATTATCCTAGCAGGGCAAAATGGCTTTGTGTCCCTGATGACACACTCTTATCTTCATTTAACTTAGTGTGAGCCTTTGAGTATCTTTTTTTAGCAATGTTCTATCATCATAAAAAAAAAAAAAATCTTTTCAACTACACACCAAATATATCCTTATTGGGGTGTCATTGAAGATGTGTTACTAAATGTCGGACAGAGGGCATGAGAGTGTGCGGCAAGTTACCAAAGGAATTTTATAACCTACTGACAGAGTCGACCAAGCTGTTCTGTCTAGATGGTCAGATGGTAGAACACCGGCAGGGCTTGGAGAAGTAACCCCCCTACACCAAAAAGGGAGAATAACTGATGTCTATGAATGAAACTGGTTTAAGGATCCCTTTCAATATAATTAACAGATTGACCTGCAGTCCTCTCTCTATGAACTCTACCCTGTCCTAAAAGAGTAAAACAACAGAAATCCTACTCTTTGATGGATTGTGACCTGATTCGATGTGCAGACAGCTTCCAACCTTAAGATGTGTGAATAAGCAGTGAGCACGTGTCGGAAATTTCCCAGAACGTGCACATGCTTAAGTTCTGAGACTACAGTTCCCTGAGTAGTGGGTCACATGCTGTGCTCGGTTTGCCAAATTACTTTCTGGCGGCATTATCAGAAAGGGCAGAAGAACAGGCCACCACCGGGATGTCTTGGTTTTTGAGAATAGGGAACCATTTCTGTAGCCCCTAGAGTGTTTTCTCTTTTCTCATCTGGGACGTGACTGATACAGGGAAACAGACCCTAAGACAGACAAAAGCATTCCCAAAACTTATCAGTGAGAGCTCTGGGCATCATTACGTGTGAATGAAGGGAAGGAAATGGGAATGGACAGAAAGAGAACGAAGCTGTGATATGATAAGAGCAGCTCCTCAGCTGACCCTCGAGCTGGTTCTGATGGGGACACCTTAGAGTTATAGCAGGTGGGACTGAGAGATGCACACTTTTTAATTCCAAATTAATTAGTCCTTTGTGTGAGCTTGTGACCTGGGTGAGACAACTCCCTTCAGCTGAGGAAGTGCTCCCAGAGGGCCGGCAGCTGTGTGCTAGATTTCTGGATGGCACTCTCCGAAGTTGGGAAGATTCTGGGCACTACATTACGTCCTCTACAACAGTGGAAATGAGGACAGTTTTCTCACAATGTTACAATAATAATCATATTTAGTCAACTCATTTCTGCATATACAGCTGGGTCTTAGTAGGTAGGAATTAAATTTATTTTTCTTATAAAATTTGATAAGATTATTGAAAACATTTTAAAATTTATGAATATTCGTATAGAGGGTATTTCTGCTATCTTATATTTCTTGGAGTTGGAACAAAAGCTTTTGAATAATACCTTCTAATCTTTACAATCACTTTAAAATGTAGGTATTATGTTAATTTCATTTTACAGAACAGGAAATTGAGATCTAGATTAATTTAGAAATGTTTGCACAAAATCCCAACAATCAACTGTGAAGAACCAAAATGTTATACCTATCTTTTTTCCTATTCTAGAATGAGAATAATCAG
Source organism: Galagoides demidoff (assembly GCA_963574575.1). Lineage (NCBI taxonomy): Eukaryota > Metazoa > Chordata > Mammalia > Primates > Galagidae > Galagoides > Galagoides demidoff. The sequence continues at coordinate 59,086 of CAUYQV010132431.1, forward strand.
AAGATCTAATCAGATAATGGACCTTCCCCTTATAAACTTTCTTATTCGGGCAAATTATGCATTTGTGGATCTTTATTGATTTATGCAGGCCTGAGGCTGGCATCTCCAGGCTCTGTGAGCCGTGCTCCTCAGAGGCACTTCCCACTCCCAGGGACGTACAGAGGGACACGTTAAGGGAAAAGTAACGTGAGAGAGCCTGCAGCATGCAGATGTGGGGACAGTCTGCTGGGTGTAGAGGACACGAAGGAGGAGAAACGGAGAAGGAAGAACAAGAACTGACCGTGACACGGTGAGGAAGTTGGACTTGAGGTGTCCAGCCCTAAGGGTTCCAATGGCCTTGTGAATTTTGATTTTAAAACCATCACTCAAAATGCACGTGGATGCTAGACAGAGTAGAAAACGTTAGAGGTAGAATCCCTATTTAGAATTCCAGGTTAGAAATACTGAGAGTAAAATGGAAAGTGATAGTGTCAAGTGTAAAGGAAGGGTTTAGGTTCAAGAAATACTGAAGAGGTCAAACAAATACAATTTAGTAAATCTCTACATGGACTGACTTTTTAAACCAAGTGTTGCTAAGCACTCTTTTTTTGTGGCAATACATTTGTGAAGCCTTGGAGATTTCTCCATGGTTTCATAGAGAAAAACATCTAAAATTCTTCTTGGTTTTTATGAATATTCTGAAGAAAACAAGGTATTCCCTTCTTCCCTATATTGTCCCCTGGGATGTGATCCATTGCTTTATGGTCCCCATTTTTTTTATCTTTTCTCACTTGCTTCCAAGTCTCTGCAATTAGTACACGTGTTTTATTTTAGTAAGAGGTTACTCCCAGCTTCTTCTTTTTTTTTCTTTATTAAATGATAGCCGTGTACATTAATGCAACCATGGAGTACAGTGTGGTGTTTTCATATACAATTTGAAATATTTTCATGAAACTGGTTAACATAGCTTATAATTTACATGGCTACACTCAATGAATGTTTTATTCTTATGTAGATAATAGTCCAGTAGCCTGATGGACAAAAAGTCTTCTGCTTGAATCCTTCCCACGGTTCCTCCAGCCTACTAGCTATATTAAGTTCTAGGGTGACAGAGTTCTCTGCAGTAAGCCATAAACAAAATTAGTTAGAAGAGTAAAAAAAGGAAAGAGTTGTCACATAGCATGATGGAAAAATACACATTATTTCCAGTCACAATACCTAATACCACTATTGATGCTGGGCAAATAGTTACTGTGCTGTATCGTTTGGTGCATAAGGATAATAACGAAGTCTGTACTTATTTAGTACAGATGTGACTATCATTCTTCCCTAATATTTTAGAAATATTGCTATTTAATCCTCAGATACAGAACCCACTGATATGGAGGGCCATCAGCATTAGTATTTAAAAAAGCATAGAAGATATTAACGGTAAAAAGAGGAGGGATCTCAGCAGAGCAGGAGAAGCTATAAATAATAAAAAAAATGGAAATTCTACACCTTAACAAGATAATCACTGACATAAAAATTTCACCTGATTGGTCTCAGAGCGGACTAGAAACCTCAAAAGCAAGTCAGTTAAGTTAAAGACAGATCAATAAGAATTAACCAAGCTGAATAAAAAGAGAGGATAAAGTTGAAAATCAAATGAAAGAGGCTTAGAGTGCTGTGGGATGTTACCAGGTGACCTCAGACGTCGTGTGTGTGTTAGGAGGAGAACAGGGCAGAAAAGTATTTGAAAAATTAATGGCTGAAAAATTCCCTAAATTGGTAAAAGTCACCAAATAAATACCCAAGAAATGCAATACCTCCAAAAGAAAACTCACTGAGTAAATTTCTAGATGACCTTGTAGGTTTTTTTTGATGGGGGGGAGGGGGTATTTGGTTTTTTCAATTTGGTATTAAGTATATGCGTTTATTTCTCCATTCTTATGACATTTCACTTAGAAGAATGGTTTACAGCTCTACCCAGGTTGTTAAAAAAGATGTAGGACAGCCATTCGTTATGGCTGAGTAGTATTCCATGGTAGACATGTATAGATTTTATGAATCTAGTCACGTATTGGTGGGCACTTGGGTTGTTCCCAGGCCTTTGCAAATGTGAGTTGTGTTGCTATAAAGCATTTAAATGCAAGTGTACTTTTTATACAATGACATTTACCTCCCTTGAGTATATACCCAGCGGTGGGATTCCTGGATCAATCAAATGGTAGGTCTCCTTAAGTTCTTGGAGATTTCTCCACACAATTTTCCATAGAGGTTGGACTTGCAGTCCCACCAGTAGTGTACAAGAGTTCCTTTCTCTTCACATCCACGCCACCATCTGTTGTTTGGGAACTTTTTATTTTAATTTTATTTTTTATTCTTTTGAGACAGAGTCTCACTATGTCACCCTCAGTACAGTGCTGTGCCAACATAGCTCACAGCAACCTCAAACTCTTGGGCTTAAGTGATTCGGTTGCCTCAGCCTCCAGAGTAGCTGGGACTACAGGTGCCCGCCACAACACCCAGCTATTTTTTGGTTGCAGTTGTCACTGTTGTTTAGCAGGCCTGGGGCAGGCCTGAGCCTGCCACCTTTGGTGTATGTGGCCAATGCCCTACTCACTGAGCTACAGGCGCCGAGCCTGTCTTGGGACTTTTTAACGTGAGTGAGTCATTCTCGCTGGAATGAGGTGATGTGTTATTTATTTTTCAGCATGTCAGACTTGTTAGTTTCCATGATGAGTTTTCTGAATTATAAAACACTGGTCTTTAAAGCAGAATTGAACCAATGTGCTCTTTAGCACGTGGTGATTATTGTGTTTGTTTCTTGCTGTTTGTTCTAACTCTGAGGTTGGTGTTTGGGGACTAAGCCTTCAGAGGGTTCTGCTCTGTACAAGCAAGAATTCATTGCAGTGAGTAGGATACTGTGATTTTCTTTTAATTAGCCCACTGCTCTATTCCATGAAAAAGAGAATTGCTTTATTTCCAGGGTTTGGTGTCTGACCGGAGGATGGTCTGTCCATGCTTAGTCCTTGATGCCCTGAAAAGAAAATCTTACACCATGCTGGGTGCAGACGTGTGGATGAGAACAACCCAGAACGTAAATACATTGCAAATTCTTTACCTATTTGTCAGTATAAAGCTGATTTTACGCATATGTACGTCAAGCTTTCCTAAGACAGACAGAAAGAGAATACTTTATTAATCATTCAAAATATTACAGAATACTTAGGAATCTTCATCTTCTTCCTAGCGGGCTTTTGCTAACTTTCCTTCTATGATATTTTGCAAAATGTTTTGTTCCTGTTGATTCGCTCATGCTGTAAATATGAGCATAATTTTTGCTTCCTAAACATACTTGAAAAGTAAAAGAAAACACATCACATGTATAGAAAAATAGACACAGCCACAGAGTCAGAACTTCAAAACTGGCATTTTTTGGAAGAGATTAAATACAGGCCTTAGGCACAGCCCTGGAAGAATAAATTGGGGGGTAACTACTCCTGTTCTACTTGATAGTTGGAAATCCGGTTATAAAAAATGAGTTAAACTATAACCATATGGTCGAATGCAATTTTTGAAATAATAACAATGAAAATGTCATAATTTACGGAACCCTTATTTTGTCAAAAACAAGTGTTTTATTTTTCTTATATAAAAATTGACCGCATACCTTTGAAATAATGTTCCATAATCATGGTACATTACACAGTAGATAATTGAGGCATTATTGATTTGTCTAACTTGCCTGTGGTGACAAACTAATCAGCGATAAAGCCAGGAGCTGAGTTCAAGTATAACTATTTTGAGGACCAAGGTGGCAGCATTAAGGTTACTTGAGTTAAAACACATATGAATGGGCCAGGCAACTTCCGGTAAGGAATGTTTCTTAATGGCCCATCTGTATTTGCAAACGTATCTCAGACCCTAACATGTGATGGGATAGAAATCTCTCCTATTCCTGGAAAAATTCCTGTTAACGTGTCTATCAAACTTCAGTGCCAGTTAGTCCACTGACCACCTGAAAGATCTTTGTTCCAAGACAAAATTTCCCTCTCAAATTTTATGTGTTAATTTCTCTTTCTTTTGTGTGTTTGCTCAAACAAAAATAAATCAATTCTTGTTGCTAAACGAAACAAGATTTAATTTGGTTTAGCAGAACAGGATATGATCAAAGTGAGAAGGTTCAATGCTAATGAAAGTCAGGCTGTCTGTCTGATCAGATTCCATTGAACCTTTAAGAATTCCTTAATCATCTACAATTATATACTTGTCCTAAGTCCAGATTGCTTATTCTCTAGAGTATCAGGTAAGAAATGAGAAATGAGTACTCCGCTGGTTTATAAATACGAGGAGTTCAGTACTTAGATTATATTCTTCTAAAAAGTTTTCTGTTTAGTTCTTGCAAAACATTGAGCTGTTACTAAAATAGTGTCCCCTTTACAGTCCAGTTTGAATATATGATACCATCAATCCTCTACCTATTGACAGGAGATGAAAGGGAAGTGGTGTTAGCTGGGGGCTTGACTTCATAGCTGTAGTGAGGGGTTGCACTGAGACTGGTTTCTGACTAATCAAAAAATATGACAAAAGCTTCTAGTTTGAGATAATGGACTAGCATGCAGATTATCCTTGAACATTCAGTAAAAAGTAGCTCACAGGGGTTAAGGAAACAGTTTACTTGCATTTACTTTTGCTTAGAAAGGATATTACAAAGGACACAGATGAACTATCAGGGGGAAGTGATATACGGGGTAAGGGATAGGAGAGAGGCCTGGAGCTCCCATGCCCTCTCCAGGCGCCCTGCTCTCCAAGCTATCAGCTATCTCGAATCCTCTGAAACCAGTCCTTCAGGGGCTTAATGGAAGCTTCATGACACAGGCATGATTGATTAAATCACTGGCCATTGGTGAACAACTCAACAGTCAGCCCTTTCCCCTCCCCAGAGGTTGGGAGGTGGCTTTGGTTCAATCATGCTTGTGCTGAATTGATTGACCTGGGTCCAATCAATCACGCCCAAAAGACCAATCATGCCTTGGACTTTTCAGGGACCAATGTTTTGGGCCTGGAACTACCAGTCATCTAATTAGCACACGAAAGACATTGATCACTCCTGAGATGCCAAGAGTGTTAGGAGGTATATGTCAAGAAATGGGTACAAAGACCAGATAATATTTCATGGTCTCCCTAAAGTCATAGGGTCAGGTAAGCAAATAGGACAAGTAACAGCCTTGGAAAATGCATGTAAACAGTAGAAACAAATTCTTAATGTCAAGTTTGATGGCACGACTTTGCCCAAATTATTTAAATCTCTAAATGTAAATTGCAAAAACTAATAAAATGTCAAATAACTTATAAATCGAAGCTCCCACATTTAGCACCGTTAGACGCTAGAAAGCCATATTCTACTTCGTGGTGTAAAACGTGTGTATTTTTGAGTGATGTGGATGAGGTTTGGACATTTTATTTCCCAGGAAATGTAGAGACAGTTTGCAGGGATCTGACATAGATGGAGAGCCCTGTACACCACAAACAAAAGAGTTCAGAGCTTTCAAATTGCACTATGTAAACCGAAGAGCCTGTTTAAATAACAGACCCATCCTTCTTCCTCTTTTCAAATAAATTGGATACAAAGAAAATGCTGACTTAGTCAAAATGTTGGAAAAGCATGTTTCCTGAAGAAACATGAAATTTAATTATTACATGACGTTTACAGAGAAAATGTGAAGAGTTTTACGTGAATGAACAGGATGGTGATTTTGAGAGATAGCAATAAATATTCAGAAAGCAAAGGAGAAAAAGTAGCATTGCTATAAGGAAGGGGTGATACCCCGGGACTATTTGTTTGCGTCTATTTGATACGTAATAATGTTACTTCGTGGTTCTTGGTCCCTGAGTCAGAGAAATTGGAACAAGACTGAAAAAAGAGGATGTACAGACAAGGCTTTATGGGTGGGGGAAGAGGCTTGCTCAAATAAAAGGGAGACCGTGCTGATTAAGGAGCAACCAGACCGGCTGTCTGAACAAAGAGCTGGGTAGTAGAGAACTTTTAAAGGGTAGAGAGAGAAAGAAGCTTGATGCCAGCCCTGAAATCACGGCATGTGGACATGGAGTTTGTTGGCAGGTGCCCATCCAGTGATCATGCTTCTTCATAGATCTTGTGTCTCATTAGCAGGTTAAATCTCTACCCTGGAGGACAATGTTTAACATTAAAATGAGCACAGAGGTCTCTGGGTGGTCAAATTTGGGCTTCATCTTGGCAGTACGAGTTTGCACTGGCTTTGACGGGGCTGTGGGGACCCTGCTCCAGTGGTTACCAGGTTCTGTTAAAAAAACAGAACTACCTTCTACTGATAATCATTTTCAAAGCTTTTGTTCAGTATTGCAAGCAGACTTAAACTTGGGCTCAAGGCTCAGACAGGCAGCCAAAGTCCATCTCCCGTACTAGTTCAATAAGATAGGTACAGAAGAAGCACAAATTCATTTACAAGTGGTCGTCTTCCATTGATAAGCAAAGGATATACTGAGGAAATGCATACATTAAAAATTTAAGTTCAAAGGCCCCCTTTTGTATTAACTGCTATTCATCTCCTCTAAGATCCAATCTGTTCAACAGACTTCAACCAAGTTCTTACATGGCAACAATAAAGGACTGCAATTAAAAGCATCTTAAATTTGACTTTGCAAACTGTTTAAAGCTTTTCCAGAGGAAATAATATGTATCTTTAACAACCGTCCATTCTTCATTCTCTCTTAAATTAGCTGCATAATATGTGAGCAAATTTCCATGCCTAGTTAGAGCTCATTATTCAGTGAAGTCTCTGGGAATTAGGATTTTTTTAAATCAATTTTTTTCTTTGCCCTTTCAGTATCTTTCCAATTTAAACAGTCCCAAAGACCACCTTTACCATTATACCCATTAATTTATTCTTTTTTTTTAATGAAATAGCAAGGAGTGTGGATGTCTAAAAGTGATCATTTGCATGCTTATACGTTGTAAATATGTTTATTATCGTAGAAAAGCTTAGCTTTTCAATTGCAAAGTTGAAAATGTAATATGCAAAGATTGTGACTCAGAGAAGATTAAATGTAGAATACACAGTCAACAAGAGAACAAGGAAAAAGGCTGTATAAAATGAAGTCTTAACGTGCCAATCTTTTATCTGCACATTTTACATTTTCCTCTTTGAGCTGACCACTTTCCGGGTTTGATTTAAAGACGTCGTAAGCAGCATTTTCTGTTGCTGCTTCAGTTGTTTGCAACCTCCATACGCGTCCATGTCAAAGAACAATGTGGTACCGTCAAGTTCATAAATAGGAGCCTGGTCTCTTGTTCATTTTTGTGTCCAGGATTTCCACAAGCAACCCTGACAATTAAGGAATCCACACAGAGCGTATCTGTTTGATCTACATTCTGGTATCTACGTATGATTTTGCATTTCCTATTGGTTTGCAAGGTGATTTGCAGCCTGTCAACAGCCAACATTAAAGTAATTATGTTGACGGAAAAAGTAATGGCTTTTTTAACTACATCCAACTAAAATAATGAGATATTTTTCTATCAGAGAAACAATACGTAGAGAGAGCTATCTAAAAAGCTGAAGAATCAAACACAGCAAAATAATGTAGGACTGATCTTAAAGAATTAAGACAAAAGTGTTCTCACGCTCTGTGTAGGAATAACCATTATTATTAAGAACAATGAGAAAAAAATCTGAGATTAGTATTATGATTGGTTTAGGATGAAGTCCAGCCTTTGACCTCTAGCAGTTTTACAATTTAATCTCTAGAAACTTAAATTACATCATTAGAAAAGTTGTAGTATTGCCTACCTCATCAGATTAATGACAGATTTAAAGTAACTATAGAATTTGACAAGTAATTTTTAATGTAGTTAATACCTTTTTTCTTACCAAAAGCACTGATTGAGTATTCAAATTAATTCATCAGCTCTTGTTATACTGATGAAATGTTTAGAAATTAAAAAGCAATCAACTGAATAAGCTGCTGTCCCTCTGAAGGTGGCCTAGCATGTGAACATGTGACTTTGCTATTCTCATCTTGTCATAGTACAATTTAGGTTTTCTTACTTTTTTTGTTGTTTTGTTGTTTTGTTTATGAGTGAGTCTTGCTTTGTCTCCCAGGCTAGAATCAGGAGAGGCATCCTCACAGCCCCCTGCAACCTCAAACTCCTGGATGTGAGTGATCCTCCTGCCTCAACCTCCCAGATAACTGGGTGGGTAAGACTACAGGCACTGACCACCACACCCAGACAATTTTTCTTCTTCTTCTTCTTTTTTTTTGGTAGATACTGGATCTTGCTCTTGCTTAAGCAGATCTCAGACTCCTCCCCTTCAGCAATCCTGCTGGCCTTAACATCCCCAAGTGCTAGGATTACAGGTGTGAGCCACTACTCCCAGCCCAGTTTAGATTTTTAAATCCAACCTATAAGACATATTGACTTCTTAAAAGAAGTAAACTAATCACAGGGGTACACTGCAATCATATGACAATAGGTACTTTAATCTCACATTCAAATCGCCAGAATCAAGCATTAAGGTTATTGTTGTGGGTCTGTAGTGCCATCACTTTAAGAATCATGAAATACTAATGATTTTCAATGGGATTGAAAAGAGGTCGAAATATGCTGTGGCCTCTGCCTCTCTGAACACAGTCTCCCCTTCTGCTAATTCAAGAAAGAAGCCACCCATGGCCAGTGGTTTTGTTCCAAATGGAGGTTTGTTCAGTATTATTTTGCCCTGAATTTTGAGAAGCATTGTCCCTCAAATTGCCTTTTCTTTTCTATCAGTGCATTAGTAGCAAGCGATGGTTGCCGTAGCAACTCTTTAATAGGCTGTGACTCTCCTAACTTGCTTTTTCTGGCGAGTCTTCAGACAGGCTTTCTAATGGAGTCAATAGTTCTTCCTAATAAATATGCAAAAACATCAATTCTGATTAGAAAACTAATCATGTAGCTTAAATATTTAAAATATTTTATTATGCATCCAGAGTTCACTGCATAGATTTACCAAAAAACTAAGTTTTTGTTTTTATGAAATAATGTGATAATGGTAACATCTACCATTGACTCAAGATTGCATCACTCTTTTTGTTTTTCGACCTATGGGATATACATCAGCATCATTAGTTGTAACATTTATCAAATGAGAAAACTGCACTTTACAGGAATCAATTAAGCAACATGCTAGTAGACATTTAACAATTGAAAAGCAACTCTCTGAAAAATAAAAGTACGCATACCTATAAAATTTTATTTAAATATTATCACAATAGAATATGTAAAGCACACAGTTCAAAAATATTTACATGTATCTTTGCTCTTTATATAATGTATTTGATTTTAAGTTTACATAATTTGTTTATTTTATTATTATTATTATTATTTTATAGTTTTTGGTTAGGGCTGGGCTTGAACCCACCACCCTCAGCATGTGGGGCCAGCACCCTACTCCTTGAGCCACAGGCACCGCCCTGTAATTTAAGTTTTAATAAAGGCTGTGTTTCACAGTTGGCTCACAAATTCCCTAAATATTAAAAAATAAGCATGTGCTGTCTAGTACTAGGTATCTCCAGGTTAGTTACTAGCTGAAGGCTGCTGCTAACAACTGTAATACACAGAAGCAATAGAGCTATTTTAGGAGAAAACTCAAAACAACAACAACAAAAACGAAAACAAAAAAGTGTCCAGAGAGCTGGCTCCGAAGTTAGAGGAAGTGTTCCCTATTCACACCGCCCCCTCACATTCAACTCAAAGCTCTTGGCATATTTTTCTCTACTTTTGATTTTCCTAATCTACTGCTCAGGACCCAGCACTGATTGTCACTGTGATTATCTGGCATTAGTGTACCTTTAGCTTATTCAGCTCCATCTCATGACCTAGTGCGTCCACAGCGTTGGCCCTGACTGACCTCCTTCTGCACTGACCTCTGCTCAGTTCGACCTGGTCCATGGGCTTTGTCCATGCTGTCTCCCTCCCAGATTTTTCCTTTAGCTCCCAGCCCTCATAAAAGCCTTAACCCAAGGTGCCCCTTGAAGGAGCATTGACCAAGGAAGTTAGAACTTGGAATTCCGTGAACCCGTGGACTAGCTCCAACACAGCGGCAGCTCACTGATAGGGAGTACGGAAACCGTAAGGAGGAAAAGTTTATATTTGCAGGCACGTTTCCTTTTCATAACTCCCCCTTCATGCATTCTCAGGGGAGCCGTCCCCCCTCTTATGCTTAGTTTCCTCACATTGGACGCCCTTCCCTCGGGCTACATCCTCAAGGCCCAGCTCAGGCGAGCGTGTTTCATAGAAATTTCTCCTCTATTCACCACCTCAATTAGTATCAATCAATGACATCTTTACTTCTCACAACATTTCGCTTGTGCCTAATTAATAGTAATCTCGTTCAGGAAAAATTTATGGAATGAATCTTACATGCCAGGCACTAAGATATAGAGTAGCAGTGCAGAGATGAATGTAAGTGGGGAATACTCTTTGACCTAGAGGATACCTTTGGAAAACACAAAGACTGGGACAAAGGGGCCACAGTGGAGGGAAATGTTTTGAAAGCAAATGAATAAATTTTTGTTTTTTGTTGATCTTCAAATCTCTCAGCACATGTACCCACCTGTTCTGAGTCTACTTAGGGTCCATCTTAACATCAGCAAAAACACAACAGAATCTTAATTTTATCATCAGAAGAAAGAAGGCAAGTGCTATATTTTAGCTGCTTCATTACCTGTAATAATGCATCAGTGGTATGACTTTCAAGTACTAAGAGCAGAGATGGGGTAAGAGATCCTATCAGGATTGAAAGTATCCCAAACAAAATCATATTTTTATGCAAGAAACATTCTTGGAGCATTTACAACGTGATAGGTCCTAGGCTAGAGATGTTCAGAATGATACTAATCCTTCCTACAACCTCCAACTATGAGTGAATCAAGTTCTCTCATAAATTAGTCCCATAGCTCCTAAAAATGTTGAACATGACAACTGGGAGAATAACACAAATATCAGTGTCTTATTTATGCAAGCAAGGACAGAGTACACAGGCATTAATTCCTTCCTATCTTGGCCAAATACAGAAGGTCATACATAGTCACTAATAAGAACACCTTGTCTGTAAGGACTGATTATGTGGTACAATCTAAATGGACAGCATGCCTTTGATGTTATTAGCATTGCTTTCCAAGAATGATGGTATTTTCCTTTTATTGTTGTTTTTGTTCATTTGTTTTGTTTTTGTAGAAAGAGAAACACTGTGGGCACAGGTTAATGCAGGCAAACTCCAAATAATTGTCTTGAAACTTGCCTGGCATTCCAATTCAGCCTTAAGTGCTCATGACATTCAAAGCACGAGAGTCGAACATGAGGCAACACTTAGGTTTGGGCCCTGTCTAGTTTTGTAATTGTTTGCTTTTCTTTGCTCTATGAATACTTTATGACTCAGAATATCAAAAATGCACCAACAGTTGAAGTAGATAAAAGACCCTCCACCATGTGCACCCATGGGGAGAACGCCATTGGAGAGCAGAGGGGTAGTCTGACCTTTCTCAGTGCATTCATCCCTTGTAGGAAGGAAGAATTTCATCCTTCAGGAACATCACAAAGATATCACAACATCTCCGAAATATCTGGCCCTCTCAAGGTTAAACTTTTGAAGCAATCACCAAGCACCTATCTGTATAAAATATTTCTCTTTTCTTCTTGTAGTTGGCAATGATTATTTTTACTTTTAAGAGTATATTCTTTAAGTTTGTCCCAGTAGCTCAAACAAGAATAACATACCTATAATCTCAAGAGGGTCTTATCCTCTGTTATACCTCTATAAATCCTTAAATATATATAGTTCATATATTTGTATATAATTAAATAAATTCAGAATTTATGGAATATCTTCACACAGTCTTATGATATGTTTTAAATATTTTAAGAGGTTTAAAGTACCCTTCAAACCAATGAACCTATAAAGAAAATTCCTATCACATAATTAGTGTCAGCAAAGAAATATGTCTAGAACTGCACCTACTCAAAATAGTCTTATAGATATTTAAGAATGTCTAATTATATGTGGAGTTCTTCTGGGGAATCATGAATTATAACTCATATAGTATTTGTAACATAAAAATAATACATAAATGCATTAATACAACACCTAGAAATATAATTTATTTTCTTAGGATTTTAAATGATCAGAAAAAGACAAGGCAGATTTTTAAAGAAGCCTCTTATCTTATTTTCTCTGATTCCATGGTGTTCTTTTAAAGAGATTGAAAAAGACTAGAATTCATTACAAGTCCTTAATTGCCAGTTTCTCTACAAAATAGATGTTTATGTGTAGGCTTCAGAATAGCCACCATTCATTTGAGGGAGATCTTGTAAAGCCGAAGTTTAAATAAACAGCAATGTTTGACTAAGTTTGCAAAAGCGTAATTAGTCCTAGAGGCACAATATTTTTAAGCGTCAAATACTTCTTCTCCAGCTGTACTATTTGGTTCTGTAGTTTCAGAAACAGCTCATAGGCATCTCACTGAAAGCCAGGCTTTCATGACTGACGAGCACTTTCGCTACGTGTGGAAAGTGTTTTACTTTTCTGTTTCTGTGACCCAACCGTACATCACCAATACGTCTTTGATAGAGGCACCTGCTAATTTTCTTTTTTTTTAGTTTACGAGTGCATATAAACATGCAAAATGGATTCCACAGGGGCCCGGTAGGATTAATTTGTGCTTGTTCTGTCATGCAATTATATTACAGAAACAAAATAACTGATTGGAGAATTCACAGGGGGCAGAAGTGATAGTTGAAACGTATCTTCCCACCCAATCCTGGGTGAGGGTCCACAGGGATCGTGATATTCATTTCTCTTTATTCTAACAGGACCATATTGGAAGTCATTTTGAAATACTTGAATATTTTTTATTTGTAAGTATCAAATGTTTTTTATTTCCCCCATATATGTAATAAATAGCAAAGTCAGCATGTATAAAAATCCTCTGTTTTAAGAACCTGGAAGCAGTGGAACCTTCTTATTACAGCTAGTGCAGTTGGTATCTTGATGGGGCTAATAAGATCCAATCACTGGCCACAGCACTAAATGTTGGCCACATCTAAACAAGTGGACTATATTCTACACCTTGGAAAGTATGTACACGTTTAACCATATTCACTTGAAGCCATAAAAGGTTATAATTGTAACTATTAGAAAACGAAAATGTATGCTATATCACTTGGTCCAAATCCATCAGCCCTACTTAAGAAAAAATTTAGATCAATTATAGGTAGTAGATGAGAGATTCACAGAGCAAGTGCTTCTATCACTTTGTATATGGCCAGGCTCCTTCCTATCCCTTCTTTGTGCATTGGTGATTGTGCTTTAACTTGAATGCCCTCTCCTACTATTTCCCTTATTCAGATCTTCTTCATTGTTAAGGCTAAACCAAATGCTGTCTCTTCCATGCAGTTTGTCCTGTTTTATCTACCTGCAAGAAATGCCCTTCATCTCCTGACACTGAACTTTTGAGGACCAGGATCATGTCTTTTTATTTTTAAATTCCTTGTCAAACAGTAGATGTTCCAAAGACTAAGTGTATGAAAAATCATTTTATCCTTATTCTAACTAGGAAAAAAGAATAAGAAGATGGCTTAAGGTCTCACATAGTCTTGAGTCACAATTCCCTTATAAGATCTCTCCTAAAACACTTTTCAAAACACAACATAGGCTTGTGATTCTAAAGAATGGAACCATCGCCTCTCCGATTCATGACAATTCTTGAGATGGCAGTAAAAGGTTAATAAAGATGTAACTCCACAGCAACAAACAACATGGCAGAGGAAACAAAAGAAGAAAAACTCCAATGTAAGATTGACGACTGATTAAACAGAAGCAAACAAGCTACATCTGAAAATAGGAAAGCCTGAAATATTGGTGATGACTATTTGCTGTGACTCTGGCCAAGGAGAGGGCCAAGTTTTAAGATTATAAACATGCAATCCTAGAGCAATTAGAAGCTATTGAAAAAACTTTAGGTTGGGTGGATCAATATAATCAGAGCTGCATATTATAAAGACAAATGAGACCTGGAAAAAATATTTGAAATATATGTTAAAAGTATAGGTTTAATAAACCCAATATATAAAGAGTCCTTATATCTTTGTAAGAAAGATGAAAACATCAATTTAGAAATGAATAAAAGATATAAATAGCTAATTCCCCTAAAGAATTGAAAATGTCCCATAAATATAAAATTGAAATCTTAAACGAAATGTGTTTTAACTCCAAGACTTTGTAATTAAACATTGTTAATGTCTATGCTATAATACTTGGCAGCCATTAAAAATTATATTGTTTAACCATACATAGCTACATGAAAAAGGTGTCAGTGATTTATTTTTAATAGAAAACTTGAATTTCAACTATCTCTGTGTGGAGTTATTTTATTTCTCGTGCTAGTTGTGTGTGTGTGTGTGTTCAGGGACCCAACAGTGAGACTTAGACAGTCTGTTCCTGAAAAGTTAAAGAGATGCACTGAGCTGAGTGTTCTCACCACACAGTCCATGAGGTCAGGAATTCTGTTTTGCATTTCATATTTCCAGGACTTACCAGAACTCAGCATTTTTCAGTGAGAGGAATAAGTAAATGTTAGGAATTTTGCCTGAAAATTAACAGTCATCTCTTCTGTGAGTTTGGACGATACATCTCATTTGTATGTCTCCTCCTGTATTTGACAATGCTTTGCCTTAGTTCAGTAGTTTCAAATATGTTTATTCTTTTCTCTTAACTACAATTGCTATTCAAAGACAGAAGAAATGTCCAACTTTGTTGACCATCACTCCACAGGCACAGTGCAGAGTGCAGCACAGTCGACATTTTGGTTGATAATACACATTCATTCTTTAAAAAATGAGAATTACTTTATGGTTTTCTGATTTCAAAAGACATTTTGAAATACCTCTTACAATTTATTTCTTCCAGCCCTTTATTCTCTAAAATCTCTCTCTTTCTCTTCCTCTTTCTAGCAAAAGTCTATGAATGGAAAAATCCCCTAATTTCTCATGGTAAATTATGTACGTCAATTGTTTCTACACCAGTATCAGTCTCATACCTCGTCTTAATTCTCAATTGATTCAACATTCTGGAAGGAAAGTGGAAGTTATGGTGCTCGTTCAAATAGCTGAACGTTACTGAGAAGGAATTCAAATCATCTGAAATGAGGGTAATATACAGTAGAATAGAGCAAAGCATGTTTGGCAAAAGAAGGTATTATCTTTACATCTATGGTGTATTACTGCAATAATAGTAGAGAGTTTGGCAGGCTAGGAAATGAGCTAGGGATCTTTTCACATATTACTATGTATTTAATATAATCTTCACAGATATCATAAGGGAGCACTTCCTTATTTACAAATAAGTAATTTGGAGCTTGAGGAATTTAAATAAGACAAGCAAGACACACAGTAAGCAGTTGGATTAAGGTTCAAACCCAGTTCTAACATCAAAATACATGCCCTTTAATACTAAGCCTCATTAAGGTTTGTTTCTGGTTTTCTTTTTCTTTTCTTTTTTTTTTTTTTGAGACAAACTCTTACCCTGTTGCCCCAGGCTAGAGTGCTATGGTGTCATAGCTCACAACAGCCTCATACTCTTAGGCTAAAGCAATCTTCTTGCCTCCACCCTCCCCAAGTAGCTGGGACTATAGACACCCACCACAACATCAGGCTAGTTTTTTGTTTTGTCTATTTTTAGTAGAGACTGAGGGGTGGGGGTGGACTCCCCTTTGTTCAGGCTTATCTCCAACTCCTGAGCTCAAACAATCCACCTGCGTGAGCTTCCTGGAGTGTTAGGATGGCCTGCTCCTGGCCCACATTATGTTTCTAATAACCCTTTTCCAAATGTTTCCTTTAACAACTTAAGTATTTTGAGTACTCTTTATATGCTGGACACTTTACTATGTGTTGTGAAGAGTGAGATAAATAACTCAAAGTCTCTCACTTTCTAACCAGTTTCTCTCAATATAACCTTTTTGTCTTCCCCTTTTGCTAGGACAATATCACTAAACAAATAAAAGAGAATTATTTGTGCAGAAATGACTGAATAAATGGAGGGCACTCTGAGTTCTCAGTCACTAGACAACAGCAATGAGTTTAAGGTATTGTAATTATTTAAACTGGTGCAAAATCTCCCTGACTCACTTTGCCATGTAATTTGACTTCACTTTCCAAGGACACTTTTGCTAACTGTTTAAAGTTGTCCATTTTTTAAAATGGAATTAAATGTGTAGATTACCAGTTCACTTACACTTAAACTAGCATGGGATCATGCATGAGGCATGGTGAGACTTAAAGCAAGGGACACACGAGCCATACTACAAAAGGATTTGCAGACAAAGAGATGGCACAATTCAAGGCTGAGCTCACAGCTTCAATTCTGGACATATCCTCAACATGGCAGAGGGCACAGTTCCTCTCATGGGCCCAGTGTTGAAAAGCAAAGATTCCACATAGATCACTGTGATTTATTAGGTTGCAATTTAATCTATAACTTTGGCTCTCAGGATAAATTTGCAAAATCCCCAAATGATAATAATGCACAATATTTTATAAAACAGCACTTAAAGATTAAAAACAAAGACAAACCAATTTTTCTGAAGTGCCATCTGAGTTTATTCTTTAATATCTTTTATCCTGAGAGATAAAAGTATAGTGATTACTTTTTTGTACATAAAAAAATCTACAGGTCTTTGTCTGTCTTCCTTTTTTCTCCATTTCACTGATGTCTGTGCATGCATTCTAAGCTTCCTTTAGATATTTAAATTTGTATTTCACATGTGTAAGTTATTTTTATGTGATAAATTTTCAGTGTAGTTACATTATCAACTTTTGTTGAAAAGGAGCCTTCACAGAGCCAAAGTGGCTGAATGGAGAATTAAAACATTAGAATGAAGTCAAAACTCTAATAATTTTAGAGTAAGCCTAAACAAAGAAGAATAGGAAAGGTCATGACTGTTTCTACCTTTAAAGATAGAAAGTTTAACCCAAAGCAGATAAAAACATTTGAGATCTAGCATTAAATAGAACAAAAGAAATAGGAAAACCCTAAAACAGTGTGCAATACAAAAAGCCTTATGAGACAGGATAGTAAGACAAAAATGAAAGACACTCAGGTGTAATGAAGAGGACAGCAAATAAAAGGGAAGTAGAAAACACTTGGGCAACTCAGAGGAAATGAGTCCTTAGAAGAAAGAGAGGATAAGATACTTAAATGAATAAGATTATATTTAGTTTGGGTTTAACTAAGGATGTGCTGACATGTTATGGTTGCCCATAATGTGGGGTTAGTTCTCAGGATGATCTGGGCTCATTCAGTTTAATCATCATATTGAAGGCTTTGAAGACTTTATAAAGCCCTATACTTGGGGAATTGAGTTTTACTTGATACAGTGCATTGTTTGCCATTTATGACTAACAAAGGTAAAACAACACTACCTGTCATAAATTACTTGATGAAATATGAACACATCTCACTGAGACATGTCAGGCCCTCAGATAGACTAAAAGTCCCCACAGGAAATTATCATGTTCTTTTTGGTTACTGATATATGCTAATATTCCACACACACACCTGGCATATACAAAAGTGCTTGGGTAGCAAGTGAAAAAAGAATATAATATGTAAAGAAAGGAAAGAATAAGAATAGTTTATTTTGAAATAAATCTTTCAAAATAAATTTTTATTTTTGAGGACTATTTCATTAGGTTTCCAGTAGGATTAAATGACTTGACATATGTAACATGCTTAAACCATGCATGTAGAAATTTGTAAGTGTTCTAAGTGTTAGCTAGGATTACAGTTTATTCATAGAAATGCAGAAGTCAGGGCTAATTAGATTGGAGAGGGGAGAAACTTAGTCTTAGAATTGTTAAGTTAGGTTTAAAAAATATGCATCTTAATTTCCTCCTTTAACCAATTGTCATTCAGCAGTAGAGTGTATAGTTCCCATAACTTTGTATAGACATGGGATTGATTCCTAATTTTATTCCACTGTGGTCTAAAAAGATGCATGGTATAATTTCTATTTATTTATTATTTATTTATTTATTTGCAGTTTTTGGCTGGGGCTGGGGGGCTGGGGGGCTGGGTTTGAACCCGCCACCTTCAGCATATATGGGGCCGGCGCCCTACTCCTTGAGCCACAGGCATCGCCCAATTTCTCTTTTTTTAAGTTTATTGAAACTAGTTTGGGGCCTAGGATATAATCAATTTTAGGGAACATTCCATTAACTAATGAGAATGTTATATTCAACAGTGGAGGCAGAATGTTCTATAAATGACTGTTAGGCCCATTGTTTTAGACTTCTATTTAAGTCCATCATTTCCTTGTTTATTTTCTGTTTGGAGGATCTGTCTCATTCTGTCAGGGGGATGTTGACATCCTTAGCTATTGGCAGTGCTGGGGTTTATAATTTTGTTTAGATTTAGTATAAACTGCTTTATGAATCTGAGTGTATCTGTGTTAGGTCTATAGATATTTAGGGTCATCATGTCTTCTTCTTGAATTGTTCCCCTTACCATTATATAAAAGCCATCTTTATCTTTCTTTGCTTTTATTAATTTTAAGTCTATGTGAATCATATGAGAACTGCAACACCAGCTTTCTTTTGGTTTCAATTTGTATGGATTTTTTTCCCATTTCTTAATCTTGATTCTGAATGAGTCCTTGTAGGTTGGATGTGTTTCCTGGAGACATCAGATACTTGGCATTTTTTTTTTTAATCCATTCAGCCAGCCTAATGCATGTGTCTTGAGTGGGGAGTCCAAGCCATTCACATTTATTGAAGGAATCAATAAGCGTGTTGGATTTCTGTTCTTATTGAGTAGAGCTTTATTGTCGTTTTACCTTTTGAGTCATTGTGTTATCTTGGCTGTGATCTTGAACTTTTGGATGATTTTATACTGGTGGGAGTTTATTATATTTATCCTCGTATAGTGCAGGGCAGGGCTGATCTTGACAAATTCTCTTAGTGTTTACTTGTCTAAGAAAGTCTTTATTTCCCCTTCATTTAAACAGTTTAGTTTGTAGGAGTACAAAATTCAAGCCTCAGCATTATTTTGTTTTAGAAGATTGAAAACAGGGCTCCAATCCCTTCTGGCTTGGGATCTCATTTGAGAAGTCTGCAGTTAGGCTGATAGGTTACCATTGTTAGTAACCTGCTGTTTTCACCTTACTGCTCGTAGAAGTGCCTCTTTCATATTCACTTTGACCAGTCTAATTCCTACATGCCATGGTGACTCCTCTTTGCAATTATTCTCCGTGGCGTCCATTGAGCTTTCTGAATCTGGAAATCCAGATCTCTAGCAAGACCAAGGACATTTTCCTCCATCATTCCTTTAGATATATTTTGCAACTCTGTATATTTTCCTCTTCACCCTCAGGGATGTTTATCATTCTTACCTTTGGGCTTTTATATAGCCCCACATTTCTTGTAGCCTTGTTCATTCCTTTTGTTTCTCTATTTTTTTTTCTTTCCAGCCTACTGGTTTAGCTAAAAGGTGTTAGATTCAAGTTCTAAGATTCTTTCTTTTGCCTGACCTAGCCCATTCCACTATGCTTTGTAATTCTTTGCCTGAATTTTATATTTCCAGAAGTTCTGTTTGGCTTTTATTTAGTACTTTGATTTCTTCAGAGAATCTTTCATTCATTTCCTGCACTGTTTTTGTGGCTTATTTGTGTTGTGTGTCTATTTTCTTTTGTATCTTGTGGAGTTTCTTTATAATGCATGTTTGAAATTCTTCCTTTGTCCTTTTAATCTTTTTGTTTACATTGGTATTCATTGGTAAGAAGCTATTATTTTCTTCAGGACTGAACTTTCACTTTGATTTTTCATCTTTGAGTTTTTTTTTTTCTTTCTTTCTTTCTTTTTTTTTTTTCCCCTGGTTCCTTCTCATCTCAATTGAGAGTGGAGGATGTTAGGTCTGGCTTATAGGCCTGTCTCTGAGATCCCAAAGATGGGTCCTAGACTATGTCAGGGAAAGAAGTGCTAGTTAAGGGTTAACTTTGTAATGCTTTAACAGGTTTGATGAATCTCTTGGGTTACCTCTGACCTGTTGTCTTAACGTTGTCCCAAGAGTGGATAGTAAGGTAGGTCTCTTAAGTTTAATTTCCAAGATGGTAGGTAGAATTTCTTAGGTTTGAATCCACCACACCATGTGTGTTTGAGTTGGGAGGCACAGTATTTACCAATAGGTTATTCCCCCATCTTTGATTGTAGTTTGTATGAAAGAGCCAGCTGCCAAGGAGAGATTTCGTGTCCATGGGGAGCTCTGGCCCACCAGATGGGGCATGTAAATGCCTCATGCTTTATTAAGGACCCTGTAGTTCCCAATAAGTTGCATGATTTCTATCTCCCTGAGGTGAGGGAATGGCAGGGGAAGTTGTGGCTGACTTGGTAGAAACTGTGTGTTTTTACTGAGTCTCTGCAGGATTCAGATTTTGTTTGTCTAGCCAACTAGAGTGAGCCACTGATATGTAGTTTAGGAAAAACTCTCCAAGTTTGGAGAGTTGTTCCTGAGGGAGGGACCTAACTATGTGATTGCTAAGGTCCCAAGCCAGGCATTTCCTATTCCTGTTCACTAGCCCAGTTTCTTTGAAGGGTGGGGCATGCACCTTCCCTATTTCTTCCCTGAAACTCCACAGATCTCTTCTTTGTGATCAATCCATGTATATTTTCTCCCTGCTCAAGACCATCCATCAGTTATCCCATAGTTTAAGTGTCTGACCTGCTGGCGTGCATCTCCATGAGATACTGGTAAGTAGAGGGATCTCCAAGTGTGCACCCCTATTCCACCACTAGACGCCAAGTTACAGGAAGTAGGCCTCTCTATCTGCAGAGGTCTTTGTGAAGGCCATGCAGCAACTCACAAGCCTCTTGGATCCACAATTCCCTATTGTAGTAGATGCTGGGAGGAGCTGCTGCTCTGGTTTAGCCCAAGCACCCAAGGCATTTGGTTGCCATGGGAATGAGAGGCTAGGTTAATTCAGTCTGACTGCCAGAGCCTGCTCCAATATATCAATTCTTTAGCAGGGGGAAAGGATAGGTTGTGCTCACAGGTCCCCCACTCCTCCATGTCCCACCTGGCCACTAGGACTCTCTAACACCTGAGGCTAGAACCGTGACCTTTCCCGTAAGTCTCACCTCTGCTCTCATGACCAGGGAGTACCAGTTTCAGCTGCCTTTTTGATCCTCCCAGATTGTAGACTGCAGCTCTCTTGCAGGCTGAGAATGTTCTCGCTGCTGGGAAATAGGCTTCTCGGTACAGTCCTCTCACAGCCCTGGGAGGGGTGATGCCAAGGTCTTGCTGCTCTGGTCCCATGTTTGGGATGGGGGTGGGACCTTGGTACTCCTTGTCTGAGCTGCTAGTGGGCAATAATGTGAAGACCCACAAGGGCAGCTTTGCTGTCTGAGGTCAGCTCAGGTGCTATGGAATGGGACGATGGCCAGAAGCCAGCTGGAACCAAAATTACATTCTGGGATGCCAGGAATGAGGTGGTACAGAGGAGAATCCAGATGCAAGAATGCTGGCTTTCTGGTGCCTCACTGCACTGCTGCTGTGGGATGAAAGCCTTGTGTCTTACTGCTGTCTGGAGGCACCATGTCAGAGACGGGGGCTCCTCTTACCCTTCCTACCAGGCTCTGGGCCTCCCTGGATTTGGTCCACGCTGCCAATCTCTCTTCTCCATCCACCTCTCTCTCAGCTCTGCAGCTCCCCTTGTTGCAGTGACCAAACTCCTCTGCTCTCTCTCTCTCTCTCTCTCTCTCTCTCCATAGTCTACCTCTGTGGGCTAATAGTTCTCCACTCTCCTCAGACCAACCTGCTACTCTTCAGCTGGGACAGTCCTCCAAGCTGTGCCTCTAGTCAGCCATCTTGGCAGTCTCTCCCATCATATTTTTTAATTTTTTTTTTTTAACAGAAAACATAGTAGTGTCTGAGGCTTCAGCCTGGCTTTGGCTCTTATGGCACTTGCTTCTCTGGGAAATGGCATGTTCTTTCCTGATTATACTCCATGGATAGTCAAGTCATAGACGTTGCAAAACCCCAAAACCTCCTTTTATTGTACATCATCATGCTGGTCTGTGTCTCGAAAGCTCACCACCCTCTGCCTCAACTCTTTGGACCACAGGACTGGGATCTGAGGGTGGGAAGGGGAAGAAACGTCAAATTACATGTCATACAGAGGCCTATGAGGTGGTTTCTAATAAAACCCGAACCAATCATCTGAAGCAAGTAGATAAATTATAATAACAGCCAACAGAAATTATCACACTACGGTTTCTGAGTGGACCACTCAGATCAACAAGTTGCTAGAGGTGCTTTGGATTGAGAACATTTTCATCGCTAAATCATCTTCCAGTCTCTGAAAGCCCCAGCCATCTGCTATACCTTCATTTCCACCTAACTTGGCTATTCAGCCAAGATTTCTCCATTCCTAATCATACTTACATTTAGAATTATCTATCTGCAAATATCTAGCCCCTGGAACTGACTGCAACTGTCACTCATCCTGTATTTAACTATTAAATGGATACAATTTACTTACTGTTTGGAACAAATTAGACTTTTCACACCACTGTTTTTCTTTTAGGTTTACCTCACTTGAGGGATTACAGACAGTTCCAGGTTAAGAACAAGACTGGTTCTATAGGTTTGTTCTTAAGTTAAATTTGTAAATAGGTTGAAACAGGTGCATTTACCTATTACCTGTAATAGCCTCCATTTGTAAGTGTGAGTCATAGAGATGTTTGCAACCCACGGACTAGCTATATAGCAAAATTTTTAAAACTGCATAAATCAGCTATGAATACTAAGTATAAAACCCCTGCAGGAGACATCTATTCCATGTCTTGTTTAATAAGTGTAGCAGAAAATATTTCTTTTGATTTTTTTTTACATTAAGAAAATCATTACTTTTAAAACAAATGTATTATACTATATCACAGTCACACACACACACACACACACACACATACACACATACCCCCTTACTAATTTTTTTCATCCTTTCACATGTCAACAGACATTTGGCCATTGTAAATACATAGAAAATTCCAAACCTTAAAAACAGTATGTTATGGGTGGTGCCTATGGCTCAAAGGAGTAGAGCACCAGCCACATATACCAGAGGTGGCAGGTTCAAACCAGTCCCAGCCAAAAACTGCAAAAAAACCCCACAAAATACAAAACGAACAACAACAAAAAAAACCCAGCATATTATCATTCATAGCAAATTACCTAAACTATCATCATCTTCTATTTAACACATTGGGGGTTTTTTTTTTCAATTTTTTTTTTTTTGCCTTACAAATCTAAATGTCTGCCTAATATCTGAGTAATTGTGCATAAATTCAAAAATAAAAAAACAACCAAGATGGCTTAATGTATTTGAGGAAAGTCAAACTAATTTCAAATCCTTTATAAATACTTATAATTGAAATGTATGCAGATGGCTCTGGATCAAAAATTGCATCAGAGGTAACATTTAAGGTATCTGCAGATACAAATAAGTGAACTTACAATTGATTTACAATTCTATGACATGAGTCTAAGTTCAGTCCCTCCCTGTACCTGTGTTGCGTGTCTCATTTCTCTCTATCTCTCCCATTTCCGTCACATTTTATGAAATGAATGACAACCAACCCACTCAGTTACTCCCTCATTCCCAGCTTAGTGGATGTCAAAGTTCATGGTAAGCAAGGTAATAAAACAAGATGATACAGTCAGATCACTGAAAGTGTCGGGATGGGAGAATCTGATATCTCATTAGGTATACTGGCAAGTAGCCTGGTATTTATGAATAAAAGTTCTCAATTCTCTCTAGAAGTAAGTAAAGGCATCTGTTTCCACATTCTGTTCAAGTAAAGGCGTGGGTTCTGCACAAAATTCCAAAATCTAGTATAGTCTACAACCCCATGCTTTGGAAGCTAATTTTTCTCTGAAATTTTTGTTGTAATTCAAGTCTTGAAGTACATATGTTGCATGTGATATTTCTATTATTTCAAATATAACCCAATTCTATGTATCCAAAAATTTTTTTGTAGTTTTATTCTGAGTGAATTAAAATGTTGAGACTACTTACTTCCACTATTTTATTTATTTCAGATGTAAATAAATATATTAAGGTTTTTAAAATTAGTGTTGCCTTTTGTAAAATGAGAAAAAAAAAAACCTGCTTCAGTGCATTGTTCCAGGTATACATATCAACTGCCCCCCACTCAAGCTGGCAAAGGGTTGCAGCTTCTGTACCTCAGGGAGGTATGTTATCTGGGGTGTGCGAGAAGTAGTAAGATTTGTAAGAACTGAGACTTGGAGGAAAGGAGCGAAGAAGGCGTCTAGAGAAACTAAAATAAAAAGGAAAAGCTTCCTCCCTTCCTTCCTAACTAAACAATAAAATGATGTATCCCTCGGCTACAGAGAGAGAGAGAGATCTGGGAATCCTGGATGAACCCCAGAGGTTGCAATACCCTAAGAAGAAAGGTGATGAGGTATTTCTTGGGGGGAAGACCTCACCACATGTGTGTCCCAGCATTCCAAGAGATTTCTCTGTCCTGATCGTTACAAAAAATGTCACAGCAAAGTGAGAGAGAGAGAGAGAGAGACCTTGAGTCAGAAAAGGCCATGAGATCAGAGACAAAGGAAGCCCCAGCAGTTATGTCTGACAGTCCGAAGTGCCCCACTTTCCCAAATCCTGACAAATAGATAGGATTTCTGAATTTTGGCACAATTTCTGGAAAATAAGGAGAAAGCATACACATGATCATCTTAGAATTCAGTGCCAGTTCAACTTAATGGAGATTCAGAAACAACATATAGTTTGTAGAAGAAATAGGAGACTCCGTGTGCTTCTTACACATCTGCCGTTGTGGACAAAGATTCTAACCCGAGTTAAGCGTCTTACTATTTTTATTAAAGTTAAAAACTAGGCTCGGCTCCCATAGATTTGTGAGGAGGGTGCCAGCCACATACCCTGAGGCTGGTGGGTTTGAGCCCAGCCCAGCCCTGCTAAACAACAATGACAACTGCAACCAAAATATAACCAGGCATTGTTGCAGGCACCTGTAGTCCCAGCTACTTGGGAGGATGAGGCAAGAGAATAGAGTAAGCCCAAGAGGTTGCTGTGAGCTGTGACACCACCACACTCTACTGAGGGCAACATAGTCAGACTCTGTCTCAAAAAAACAAAATTAAAAACTAAAAGGAACTGTGCTACTCGGATAGGAAAATCCCCCGAAGTTCTGAGTTTCATATATAAAAGAAGGAAGACTTACATTTAAATGAACAAGTGAAAATTGTTTTACTATTAAATAAATTTTCCATACTCTACTCTGCAAGAATCTATCTACGGAAACCAAGATTTCTACACAGGGCCTACTGGTAACCCAACCTCTCTCCCACGAGTTCCCAATCTTGAGGAATTCTGAATTTATATTATTCCCAATGGCCTTCTTCATTGCCTGCTGTTTACATCGAAATTCAAAATTCAGAATTATCCCACATTCAATTCTGAAACAGAAATGGAATAGGAATGGAAAAACCAATCTGAAGCTTTGTTCATAGTAATATGCCAATGTTGGGCTCTTAGTTATTACAAATATAACACAGTATCATAATCTAAAACTGGGAGTGGGTTATACAGAAATTCTCTGTACAATATTTGCAAGTTTTCTTTCTTTTGTATTGAATTAAAAATTAATACAAAATTAAATTTTATTTTATACAGTTTTTTACAATGATTAATCATTTCTTACAAACACCTTTTTCTAATTGAAGTAGTTCAGGAAAAAATACTAGGTTAAGCCTGACATAGACTCCATCTAACTAATATTGAGAATACTCCGCTAATGTTTTCTCAGGCATTTTTTTAATGAATTTGAAAATGAATTGTGAAAATGTATAGAATCAGCAAATATTTATTACATACCTACTATGTACAGTGAGGTGGAGTAACTAATGAATTAAGCATAGATCATTTCCTAGCAAATGACACAAATAGGTACATAAATAATTATGATTCAATAAAAGAGTTGTGTTTTTTATAAGAAGAGTTTAAAGTGTTACCAGAATTTAGAGGAAAGAAAATGTATTTTCAAATATTGAATCAAAGTGCTATTTTAAGGAAGAGGTGTCATTTGAATTAGATCTTGAGTTATCACTTGTTTGGGGACAAGTATTGATTAGGGAAAGAACATAAAAATAGGATATACTACATAAAGTCAATAGAATAGACAGAATTTAGGGGACATAAAAATTATAGTGAAAAATAAAGACAGAAAGATAACTTCCTGACATTGAGCAGAGCACGTTAGAGACCAAGTTGTTGTGTTATACACAGTTTCGCAGAATTTTGACACAGGAAATAATGTCAAGACACTATTTTTATAATATTGCATTTTTCAGCTCAGTGCCCCTAGTTCAGTGGTGAGGATGCCGGCCACATTCACCCAGGCTGGCAGGTTCAAACCTGGCCCAAACCAGCTAAACAACAATGACAACTACAACAAAAAAAATGGCTGGGTGTTGTGGTGGGCATTTGTGGCAAGACAATAGCTTAAGCCCAAGGGTTTAAGGTTGCTGTGAGCTATGACAACACAGCACTCTACCCAGGGTGACAGAAGGAGACTGTCTCAAAATAATAATAATAATAATAATTTAAAAATTGCATTTTCTAGAAATAATATCTTGTCTTAATACAGAATCAGAGAATATTATGATACCATTTTCATTTACTAGGGTGAATTAGAACCCACCAGAAAACAGATCTTGGAGAACATAGCAAGCTAGCAGTTTGGAAAGTTTAATGTAAAATCAGATAGGTCATCAAAAGGAAATGTTTACATATGCCAAGTGGTGACATGGGAAATCATTTATTTCTAAGGGCAGAAAGTAACAGCTTTCCCCGCAGGACAATAGAATCTGAGCATATGGAAGCCAAGACCAGAATATTATGTAGAAAACACACGACCAGCATTAAAAAAAAAAAAGTAGACATTAGAGTCTAAGCCATATATGCTCATATTTAGTGCAGAAATTCAAATTTGCAAAGAAGGAGGATTAATAGGACCAATACTTAGCCCTTATCTAGAAGGAATAAAGCAAAAAGCAATTGTGACAATCAGAGTCCTGTGCAGTTTCGTGGACAAGCCCATTCACCACTTGCCAATACTAAAGGAGCCTCTAATCCACCTCCATCTGTGTGTGGCATCCTGAGTTAGCAGGAGACACTTGAGCTGTTAAAAAGACCCCTGGAAGAATGAAAAAGCGTTGGCCAATGGGAATTTGTACTTGGTACTCTGAGTACCAAGGTGAAGAACCAGATCCTTGGGCTGAGAAATGTTGGATGGTACCAAATGAAAACCAAGGCCCCAAGGATAACTAATAACAGACATCTTAAGTCTAGTTAAACGAAACCACATGAGGATGCCTGTGTCCACAGAAGCATACGAGTGGAAAGGGCTTAGGTGTCCTGCTTTCTTTGCTTCCGTGCATCTTACCAACTTGAACAACATTTGTCTAGGTGTGTGCCATGCTCATTAAAAGCACCTCTTCTGTGACTAATGAGTCAAATGGAAAGGCCATCATACAGTCCTCTGTGGTCCAAGTCAGTCTGTTTTCAAGTTATGTTAAATCCCATGACCCATCAGGTGGCCACAGTTGCCGAAGGTACTGCTTCTGAAACAATAACCAATACAGAGTAGAGTATTGGGGATATCATAGACACAGTTACCAAAGCCAAGTTTTACATGTGACACCAAGTCTTTCAACACTGGAGAACACACGTTTTCTAAGTTGTACAACACCTTTTCATTTCATTAGACTGTTTTTCAAGTCTAATATGACAGAACAATAATGGTTTGAGAGACTAACACAGAAAATAAAATACATAATCATTTATTTGGCGTGACTGACCATATCAGTGATATTTCCATACCTTCTTCTCTGAATAATAAGGCAGAATTATTCAGATGTAAAAGACTTCACAAGTAAAGTCTGCGCTCATAAATTTAATGAAGTTCAGATTTTGGGAACCTAAAAGGGAAGACCAGGAAACTAAGAAACATCAATTGGCAATAATGTACCAAATAATAGGCTTGCTGTTTCATGCAAATTAAGTTGTCCTATAAAAACAGTAGCAAATTAATATAATATATATGTGGATGCTCCCATCTTCTAATTTACATTATCTTTTAAAGGGTTGTAGATGAATACACAAACTTACTAGAAAATAGTACTTATGTTTCAACAATATTTTCTAAAACTAAAATCATATAAATAAAGAAGAACTTTGATGATGATGAGAGAAACTACATCTTAGATGAATAGATTATAAGAATGTAAATATATATTAGTTTTCTTAGCATAATGTGACTTAATCACCTCTGTAAAAATCACCTCTTGCCTTGCTATAAATTGAGGGGTCTCTCATGACATTTTAATATACTTAACTCTCCAGCCACTTTGCGGATTCTCCATCCATGTCTAGGTTAGGTGTTTACCATCTTCAAAGTACTCATTTTGTCATCATTAATCAGGGAATTAATAGAGGTTTTGGCTATTTATCTTTAAAATATTCAAACTAATCATTTATAGTAAAATACAACTTAAAATTTATGGACATGTTAATAAATTATAAAAAATGACAAGGCAAAGTTGAGATGATTATACTTCTGGCTTAATTTTCCGAGAATCAATAAAATAAATTATTTTGATGAAGATGTAAGTGAAATAAATCATTTTAGTGGAATCTAAAAATGTAGAAATAATATGAATATGATTTTTTCTTAAAAATGCTAAAAGGCTACTTGTTATTTTTCTGATGAGCAAAAAGAAAAAAGTATTGTTGTTTTTTACTTTGCTATAGCAATATAGACTTACTTGGGAGTATACACTTTTCTAAGCTTGCCTTTTGGCATTTTCTTAGAGATCTTGAAACTCTATGAGGGCCTTTTAATATTATTTTGTTAGGTAACTTCTCTTTCATTGATGCTTTCTATTTTTTTTTTCTTTTGCTTTCATTTTGTTTGGTTCAAAGCTAAAGTTGTTTCTCTTCTTCTGCTCTTTTTGGGTTTCCTTTGTTCTTCTTTTTCTAGTTCTTTGATCTAGGATATTAGGTTGTTAATTTGTAATCCTTCTGTCTTTTGGATATAAGCGTTTAAGACTAAGAAATTCTCTCTTAACCCTGGTTTTGTCATATCCCATAAGGGGCTATATCATGATTTTCCTTCAGTTGGAAAAATCTTTTCATTTCCATCTTAATTTCATCACTGACCCAAAGATCACTCATCATCAGATTGTTTACTTCCATGACTTTTGTAGATTTTTCAGGTTCTCTTGGTGTTTATTTTTGATCATTCCACTATGATCAAATATACATGGCATAATTTCGATTTTCCTCAGCTTGCTGGGAGTTGTTTTGTGGGCTAAAAGGGTGGCCATAAAGTTCAATTGTATATGAACTTTATAGCCACCCGGTATGTGATCTACCTTTGAAAATGCGCCATGTGCTGATGAGAAGAATGTATATTCTGCAGTCTCGAGTAGAAATCCTGTTTCTATTGGTTAGCTCTATTTGTCCAAGCATTTTGTTTAAGTTCAGTGTTTCTTTTTTGATCTTTTGTCTTGATGTTCTGTTTAGCTTTGTCAGTGGAGCCTTGAAATCTCCAGCAATTATGATGCTGTTATTTGTTTCTTTGCTTAGATTTAGAAATATTTGATTTGTGTATCTGGGAACTTCTGTGTTAGAGGGATTTAGGATTATTCCCTCTTCTTGCTAAATTGCTCCCTTTATCATTGTATAAAAACCATCTTTTCTTTTTTCAAAGTTGAGGTAAGTCTTATTTTATCTTATACGAGAACAGCTACCTCTGTTTGATTTTGGTTTCTATTTTCATGGAATTTTTTTCCCATCTCTTTACATTCAGTCTACGAGTATCTTTACAAATTAGACGGGTTTCTTGGAGACAGCAGATACTTGCAGTGTTTTCTTTTTCAGCCAGTCTTTATTTTTAAATACATTTCCATTTAAAGTTGGTATCGATATGTGTGATGCTGCTGTATTTGTAATGATTAATGATACCTAGTTGCTTTGTGGTTTGACAGGTCTCTGCACACGTAGGATTCAAGGCACGTGGCAATATGTAGGATGGTGTTGGTCTATGACGTACAGATGGCCAAGACACAAAGGTGACAGCTGCACTGGCCTTTGTCCCACTCAAGGTCCTTCAGGCAGTGGCAGTAGCATCATTACAGCTGCCTTGGCATGGGCAGTAGGTGCCGAGGGCTATGGGTGCATACTCTGCTCAGGACCTACAGGAAGTGCTTTTGAGCAAGATCACCCAGGCCACAGCAGTGGGTGCCAGGCCCACGATATCCTGCTCTGCTCAGGACTCCTGGCAGTGGCAGTGGCAGGGTGCTCGTCACCTGCCCACATGGCGTATGTAAGTGTCAGAATTTCCTCTTCCTTCCTTACCTGGCAAGAGGGAGGCAACAGTCACAGATCTAACCCTGAGGCAAAAGTAGCACTCTGGGATTGGGATGCTATTGATACATGCTGCCAGCTGCAGCACTGAGGGCGTGCAGACAGCCGTCCTTTCTTTGCAGAGAACACAGCTGCACAGTCTCCAGTCAGGTCCAGGTGTTAGTCTGGAGGTCTGTGTAGTGAGTGGCCCTCCCACTGGCCGAGCTGCAGTACCCACAGGGGAGGAATGAAGCCTGGGATCTTCCCCTCTGCCTCTTCCCCATAGGTGGCACCTTCTCTAATTACCCTGGCCCTCCTGCCCAGAGCATCTGACTTATAGCTTCTTCATTTCACTCCCACCTCCTCTCTGTGGATTCCCTGTGCTCTTGCCCAGACAAATGATCAGAGGCAGGAATCTATTCACCACTGTGAATCCTCTCTGTTACCATGGCATTGTGCAGGTTGCTTCTAGTTTCCCATCATGGCCCCCTCCATATGGTACTGACATTTTAAATGAAACTGATGAACTAAAAAGTCCCCCTAGAAGTCTGATCAATATGGGGCAAAGACCCTAAAGTCTGTGAAGGCAGAGCCTCGCATAGAAGTAGGATTAGGTTCTAGTAGGTTTGGTTCAGAAAGTGTTTCTAATTTCGAAACTAATATGACTAATGGATATTAGTCTCCCATATTGGATAATGTAGTGCTAGATCATCAGTTATTTCTATGGTTTTCTTCAGATAAAAATTATTATTATATAAAAATATTATTGCTGAATCCTATTATTACTAATTACTAACACTCCACATATCAATGCTACGAGTCTGATTCGATCATCCTGTCCTTTTCCCAGTTTACTCCTTCTAGTACCATGATCCCAGTGATCATTATGGCTTTGAGTCTATTAATCCTAAGACATTTCATGGTTAGTGTGATGGTTAATTTTACATGTGAACTTGACCTGATCAGGAGTAGCACAGTTTCTGTGAGGGTGTTTTTGGAGGAGATTAAAAATAAATTGCTAGACTAAATAAAGCAGATTACCCTCTGTAGTGTAGATGGGTCTCATCTAATCAGTTCAAGACCTAAATTCTTCCGTCCTGACAACCTTCAGACTGGAACATCACTGTTTTGTGCTTTCAATTCAAACTAAAACATCGGCTTTCCTGGAAGGACTTTCATCATGCTGGTTACTCTGAATATCTTGGGACTTGTTAGACTCCATAAGCATGTGAGCAATTCTTTGTGAATAACTCTCCTCTTCCTCTCTATCTCTGTCTCATATATACTTATGCACACACAATTGTGTGTGTGTGTGTGTGTGTGTGTGTGTATCCTTTCAATTCTGTTTCTCTGGAGAATGCTGACTAATATGTCAGTTATATTGCTTGTTTCTTTACTCTGGCATTCTTCTAAATAAGTATTTGCAAAATTATTTTCTCTACTCACATCCCAGTGTTTTCTCTTCCCTTCCCCAACTCTCAGCTAAGGATTTTGGTTCTAATCTTACTGATAAATTTCACTGAAGAACGTCTACAGGGGCCCACGGTCACGGGACCTGCCCATTAGCATTCTCACCCATCCAGGCTTCCTCTTCACATGGGATGATACGTAAGACCAGACTCCTAAAAAAGCCAAACCCTCCTTTTGCGCACCATGTTTCCTGTCACCTGTCGGAACCTCTTAACTTCTTTGTATTGAAAGTTAAAGGCAGAGGATGCTGATCCTTAGTGAAGAAAACCAAGAGAAAGTCTAAAAGGAAGATATATTTTCTGGGAGTTAGATTCACCAAATAAAGCATACCACCATTATATCACAGAGAAATCTGAACAAGCCCCTTCATTTTAGAGAGAAATTTCTGTGTAGTGCCATTATCAAGGATCCAAAGTTACTCTAGAATATCCACACACAAGACTGGACTGGACATGTTGAAGCTTTTTTCTGTGCAATGTATTGTGTGATCTTTGAAAATGAGCATTTTACTGGAAACTGTGAGAAATTGTGAGAAACTGAAAATTAATGGTTATTTTCTCATTGTCCTGATACCTTATTAGATTTCTTGGTTTTTATATAACCCTAAGAGGAAGGAGGGACCTGTCCAACTCCTAGTGAAGTTCTCACCATATTGATAAGTATAATGGCACAATTATATTTAATTTGATTTATAAAAATATAAACCAATCTGACGTTTCTGAACGCAGATGTGGTGATTGAAAATTCACACTTGACACATATATGGAACAATTAACAGGATTATTTAAATTTCTATGCATCAGTTAATGACACCTCAGAGTAAAAGCCCCAGAATCAAAGCTATCTAACTTTGAAAACAGCCATGATATTAGAGAGATCAAGGGGCATAAAAGTGAGTTTGAATTCTCAGAAGTCACTGGTAACTTGGTCTCAGTAAAACATTATGAGTCTGAGTTTGCCAGAATATATCAAAATGCTTTAAAATCCTTGAGAAGATGGAGGATTACAAAGGAAAATAATTTTTAGAAACAAGGATGGTGTGACTATTGCCTTGGTGGAATTTTTGACAAGATTAGTTTCTGTGCAATTCCCTACAGAGTGAGGAGTTGAAAAGTGATCATCCACTCTCCTGCTTCAGACTAAAGATCTAAACAACTTGAATCACCTCCCAGGGGCACAAAAACATAGCCCTGACTCATTCTAATGTAAAGCAGGCCCCTACTTCCCTAACTCTGGGTTTACCACCACATGTTGAATAAAGGTAGAAAAATTGGTTTTTCTATAAAAAAATGTAACTAAGGATCCCTGAACAGTGATACGCCTTAGCACTGAGATGGCGACGGACGGGGAAGAGTGCTGAGGATAAAGGCGGTGTCCCGTGCTCGTGCTGTGCAGTGGCAATTCTCTGGGGAAGGAAATGATCACTCTTGATTGAATGTCTGATTTTCTCAGACTTCATGGCCGTGCATATACTCACAGAGCTGAAAATATTTCATTGCCTATGGACAAACAGCTGAGTATGTTGGAGTAGCTTGCTGAAATTTCTCAAAATACGCAACTCTTCAACTCAAATATTTGACTCTGTAGTTGTTGCCCGGGAGAACATCAGGCTTAGGAATTATGCCTGTAGTGAGCTGGAGTGGAGCCTGCGCAGGCCAAGTGAAGAGCATGCCCTGCTCCAACCTCAGTCACACAGCAGACAGCACAACACCTGCTTCTAACTCCTACACCCACTACGAAAGCTGTTTACAGGAAAAAAAGGACAAAGTAATTGATTGCCTCCGCAATGTCCTACAATGAGGGCAATCAAACACAGATCAATTTCAGAAGTACCAGACCAAGTCTTGCCACCTGAGGTCTTATTATAACAGTTCAGTTCAAAGTCTGAACTATTTGTCAAGCTTTTGAGAGGCCAGGTGAGAGTACTTTTCTACATGCCTCCTAAAACTTTGATGCTCAGTGTGTCACCAGCAACATTAGCACTGCTAGGAGATTGCTGGAAAGGCAGCAGATCTCTAAGAGTACCCAAAATGTTCTGAAACAGAATTTGGATTCTAACAAAATCCCCAGTTTATTCGTAATATACATTAACATTTGAGGATCAGTGCCCTGAATTCTGCCTTCCAGAGTAAGAGAACTTACATATCATCCTAAATATCAAAGTCCTTTAATAGTTCTGTGTTTCCCTGAAAATAAGACACAGTCTTATATTTATTTTTTCTCAAGAAGACACACTAGGGCTTATTTTCAGGGGATGTCTTATTTTAATTAAGTACAATACAACAATCTACATTTATTCAAATACAGGTAAGTCATCTTCTTCTGGAACCTGATGGGGGAGCCGACCTTGTTGGTGAGGCTGGCACTAGTGATGCGTGAACTCCTTTCCCCGAGCCATTCACACATGTGCAATAGTATGCCTGCTACTGCAATAGTATAGTAGCTGTGGCAGAGAAAAGGTATTCCAGTCTTCATTACTGCTCATTGCCAAAATGCATGGTGTGGCTATGCAGATACACTACATAGCCATGCCCATCACTAGGTCTTATTATCGGGGTAGGGCTTGTATTTAACTAATGCATAGAAATCCCACTAAGGCTTATGTTTGGGTAGGTCTAATTTTCAGGGAAACACACGGGGCTTGTGGATATTACTGCCTGGTGTTCAAAGAATGAAGTAAGACAACAGACCAGGTAATCAGACGGTTCAAATGTAAGGAGAATGTCAGCATTTGTCAGTGGGCTCTAGGCTAACTGGTAACTTGGTATCAGTAGAATGTTATGAGTCTGAGTTTTCCAGAATAATCAAAATGCTTTAAATGGAAATAGACAAAGGCGGAAATCCCCACGACCTAGTATAATGGCAGCTTTTGGTTTGGGATTTTTGACTTCTCGTCTTCTCTCACACATATTATAAATCAATATAGGTCCGATAATTTTCCTGAATGTTAGAGCTTTACCATCTGGAACAGGTGGCCTTCAAGGTCACTGTGGCAGGAAAAAAAAAAAAAGGAAGATTGAATGTGCTCACCAGCTCTTCCCTGCCTTGGACCAGCCGTGCGCGGCGCCACTCCAGCTTATGAGTCACTGGCCAGAGCTAGTTCACAGTGAGATACGCGAATAGTTGGTGAGTTCTGCTTCAGTCTCCCTAAATGCTTCCATAATTCCTGTATTTTTATTTGGCTCAAGTTTTTCATATTTTTCCTGTAGCAGCTCATGATTATCGGAGGCCACCTATTCAGGGAGGTCAGATTACTATTTCCCTCACTAGCTCTAGATCCCTACTGGATGGCCTGTGATTTTAATGTGCCTGATTATGGGGGCTCAGGTCCAGCTGCTGGTGTAGCTTAACCAGGCATCCACCAATGCTTTATGTCAGTACAAATGCCTCTTCCCCTGTGAGCTGGCAGGTATAAGCCACCGAAATGAGAATCTCCAGTTTGCACAAAGCAGAAAGCGTTCAGTTCTTCCCAGTGCCCTGCCTCAGAAGGCTGAGCTCAAACCATGTTTTCAGCTACTCTTTGGTTCTTCACATACCACGGGGACCAGAAACATAAAGACATCAATGTTGACCTGCCAGAACCACCCCAAGATAAACTGAGATCTCTGCAGGCCAGGCTATCTATGAACCTTCCCGCTCACTGTCAGGTTCTTGGATGCTGGATGTCCCCCCAGGCTTTTCTTCTCTGGGGTAACTAATTCCTGAATGAGCATTTTCTATTAGGAATAAGACAGAGACTTTCCTGGCATTATGTCCTTGATGGGAGTTACTCAGCAGACTAAAGGTATCCAGGAATACAAGAGATCTAGGAAATATCCAAACTATTAATTACCAGACTTTCTCTTTCTGCTTTACAGAAGAGAAACCAGTTAAAGGCATTTTGTGTTCTGTGCACTAGGTTAATTGTGCAGTAATTTTCAGAGCAGGGCTTAGAACCAAGGTTAACTGGGTCCAGCTTCCAAGCTATCTGTGCCTGCCTGACAGGTTCCACTGAGTCCCACCAGCTTCAGGGTTGAGGGCAGGAGGTAGAAAAGGATATATGTTGGGGTCACAAAAGCAAAGAGATCACAGCTGTATTTATGGTTGCCTTTGGGTCAGAGATGGGTTAAGTTACACCAGCAGCTGGACCTGAGCCTCCATAATCAGATACATTAAAATCACAGGCCATCCAGTAGGGATCTAGAGCCAGTGTGGGAACTAGTAATCTGACCTCCCTAAATAGGTGGCCTCCAATAATCATCTCTCTCTCTCTCTCTCTTTTTTTTTTTTTTGTTGTAAACAGCTTTAGTAGTGGTAGAAGTTAGTAGGAGAAGTTAGAAGCAGGTGTTGTGCTGTCTGCCGTGTGACTGCGGTTGGAGCAGGGCATGCACTTCACTTGCCCTGCACGGGCACCACTCTAGCTCAAGGCATAATTCCCAAGCCTGACGTTCTCCTGGGCAGCACCTACAGAGTCAAACTCAGACTCATAACATTCTACTAATACCAAGCGACCAGCTAGCCTAGTGCCCCCCGACAAATGCTGACATTGTCTTTATTTGAACAGTCTGATTACCTAGTCTGTTGTCTTGCTTCAAGTTCTTTGACCACCAGGCAGTAATATCCATTAAAGTGTTGGAGGAGTGAAGGCAGGGCCTGCCACACAAGTGACCTGCAGTCCAGCTGTGCTTTCATTTCTTCCTGGACCTATTTCTATCCTCAATGTTATGTGCAGGGGTCAAATGACAGGGCTCAGATCCCCCTCCATTGCAATCCTAGAACAACTAATTGAAAGGACCAAGTTGCCTTGTAGGATGAATTTATCAGCCTCCGGTTCAGCTAGAGCCTGCCTACATCTCCTCCCTGCCTGGGTCACCTCCACCCAGGCCATGACTTTTAGAAGTTTCATTCTGACCAGGAGATGGGATTTCAGGTAAGTATCAAGAAGAGTGTAAGAGAAACCTTGGACCAAAAACTCCAGAAAGGCTGGTCAGGATAATAACCAGGCAGACTCTGGATCCAGAAACACAGCTGGACGAGGACACACTGACCTACACACGTGTACTGGAGGCTCCCAGACACCAACCACTCTGGTGACAAGGGCGGCCCTGATGCTCAGGGTGTTCCAGAGTACTGACTGGTGCAACAAACCATCACACACACGTAGGGCAGGTTAGAGTCCCCGACTGTCTAACATCAGGGACCTAAGACAGGCAGATAGAGCACGTTACGCTGCCCTCTTTGCCTTGCTGAGCCCTGCTCCGTTCTCCTGTCCTTTCCCTGCACCCAGGAGACATCTGCTCATGGTCCCCTGGATGCTTTTAATAAGCAGAAGGCAGAGAAGGCTGAGATGACTCAGAGGTCCTAGTTCAAGGCCAAGCTATCCTGAAATTCCAGTTTGGTGTGGTTTCC
Organism: Galagoides demidoff; assembly: GCA_963574575.1. Taxonomy (NCBI): domain Eukaryota; kingdom Metazoa; phylum Chordata; class Mammalia; order Primates; family Galagidae; genus Galagoides; species Galagoides demidoff. The sequence continues at coordinate 96,421 of CAUYQV010132431.1, forward strand.
CCATAAACACATCAGGCTACAAGTGTGGGTGCTTCTGATGAGAACTACACTAGATCTTGACAAGGACGTCTGGCAAAAACCTGCAACTACTTTGGAAATTATCTTCACTACTTAGGGCTGTGAGCATCTCTGAGCCTGCCCCAGGGACGGATGTCTGACCAAACCTTCTGAGATATTCTTGAATTGCATTTGTCTATGTCAATAGCCACCATTCTCCCAAGAGTTTATCACGGCGCTGATTCAGTGTTATGTGGGAACCTTTTTAAGAATATAGACAATGAACAAAATGTGCTGATATATTAGTGATAGCTATTAAAGGTGCTCTATTTGCATACTTTATCCCATGTAAAGATGATTCAAGTTATGACCAGAAGGGGAGAAAGAGAATGGGAAAGAAACTCTTGGCACAGAAAGTAGTTCAAACAAACAGAAACAAAAAATAAAGCCATTTTGAGGGCTGAATGCCTTTACAGAAAGCAATGAGGCCCACAGCTGAGTGTTTCGTGCATTAATTAGTTTATTCCTAAATGTATCCATCCTGTCTTAAATTGCTACTTATTAAATTCCTTTTGCTCTCCTCAGGCCAATTTAGCACTGAGAAGGTAACAGTGAATCCCAGAAGACTTATTCTGAGGAGAAATAGAAAATGGGGTGAGCGGGGCAAGGTAGCGCCTGACTGCTGAGCTTGGTAAGTGCCAGTCTGAGAGGCTCCACTGCTGTGTTTAACCTTTAACTGGCGTTCAATAGATAATTTGTATTTGATTTTCTACCTAGGAGTGAGGACAGTGATAAGGAAAGATATGAAGAGAATAAAACAAAACATAAGAAGTGAGTTCATTTTGCCAGGGTTTGATTGCAAAAGATATTATAGAAAGGAGGGGATAGATTCTGAACGGGGAAGAAACAACTCAGTCGTCGTTTCAGACAAAAATACATTCCTGAAGTTATATTTCCCTAGAACTATTATAAATAGGCAACTAAATAAATCATCTCGTGTTTAACAAATAAGTATCTTTCAAAAGACGGATTTCATTTTTAACTTGGCAAAGCAGTTTCACAGCTGTGAAATAACTGTGAATAACTCAGGAAAATCTCACCAACAAAAGAGCCGTTACATGGAAAAGAGAAATTCCAGAGGAATAATAGAAAGCTCACTTAGGGGAAAACATAATAATTTTTAGTACATTTAAATACATATTTAGATTTCTCAGCTGCATTTTTTTCTGCATAAATGAAATGACTGGTTGGAGGATTTTTCTAGGAAGCTTTTACAGATGCTCACTACTAAATAAGTCGATAGATAAATCGTAAATTCCAATGCTACTATTTTTTTTTAATTAAGTCATATACACATAGATCATGAATATACTTATGCACATGTGGGGTACAATGTGTTGGTTTTTTATGCAATCTGACGTGCTTACATCAACCAATCAACATAGCTTTTGCCTCATTTACTTGATTATTGTGTTAAGAGTAAAGGAAGTCCATTGAAAATCTTTCCACCTCATCTAAAATTTATGGGAAATAACATTTTCCATGTTTGTTCTCACAGCTGATCATTATGATCATTGAACCATAAGATTTTTGGGGAAAACAACTGAATTTTTTTTCCTTGGTCTGCGAAGTACTCCACGGTGTACTTGTTAATGTCAGAGACTTTGCAGGTAGATTACTTGAGTTCGGATTCCGATTCTGCAGGTTCCAGGCTGCATGACGTGGTTCTCTGTGCTTCACTTTCTTACCTGTATAATGAAAGTGCTAATCACGGTTTTCCTGTCCTGTCTGCGACGCGGCTCCAGTGTGCACTGGTAACCAGCTTGTCTGAGTCTGGTGCGATGAAACCGCCACACACAGAGTGATGTGAGGTGGGTCTGGTGCCCAGTGATAGATGTCAAGGGACAAAACAGAAGATCAGCTGCAGCCAGGATTAGTCCCCCAAGTTTTGTGAGATGTGGTTGTGATATTTGGGCCCCTTAGGACAGCTAAGATAAAGCTAAGCCCCTCTGGGCCCCTCCCAGGTGGGTGCCGGGTCCTCCCCTGGTGAGCCAGGACTCAGGCTCTGTTTGTCACAGTGTGAGGTGACAGATGCCTGTGTGCTTCACCTCTGTCAGGACAGGTGGGGCGCTGTGATCTGTGACAGATGAAATCCAAGGTGGCAGCTCCAACACCCTGTCAGATTATCCATGGTGGCCACGGCACAGGACAGACTGATGAAGGTTTATGCTTCCAGGCCTCAATTGTCACCTCCTTGTGGAGAAAACAGACTGACAGGTTAGGGCCCCATTCCCATCCCCCCCCATAGTGTCCCACCCATCAGAGAGGGTTGGGCTGGGTTGGTACAGTGACCCAGTCTTTCTGTCCCAGTTTTGAGGACGCCTTGCTTGTCGCTTGACCCAGGCCACTCAGCCTTCCCACCCAGAAAGGGAGGTCATGTGCTGTACTCGTGCACCCAAAGGAAAGGAGCAGGTGCCCCTGGAGCCACTGGGGGAACCCTGGCACCCTGCCGTGGCCCTGTCCCTCATCTCTGTGGGATCTCAGAGGCACTTGGGGGAAGATCATCCCCAGATTAGAGGGTCCCGTCTCGGATATTGTGGTGGCCTGAACAGCAACCACCCCCAGGATGTGCTCTCTCAGGGGACAGTGGAAAAGCAGCAGTTAGGAACACAGAGTCTGGGACGGTGCAGTCCCAGCCTCATCAGGAGCTGCCTGGTCCACACCCACCCCCACCAAGCTCAGTGTTTCCCAGGGCACTGGAGTCCATGTCTTCCTTGCATGAGAGTGGGGTGTCTAGAGTCCACAGGCACCCCTGTCACCTGGCAGCACCCCCTCATCATTGAGGTTCCGGCTTCAGTTCCTTTCTGGGGCTGCAGTTCCACCATCCAGATGTTATTGGCCTGTAGATGATAATCAAGGACATGCCAGGCCCGTGATGCTTAGAGAGAGGGCTGCCACTGTCACGCGGCCGGGCAGTGAGGGATGTTCCTGGGCCACAGTGAAGTCCTATGGAGGATCCAAAAACGTGATGTCAGTTTCCCTCAGTGGTGGCCATGGTCCTTCTCACACACACCTGTGTGACAGAGGTTTGTCCCTTCCGGGCAGCAAGTTTCCACTCTAGTCCCTGCCCCACAGTGGCTCCTGTGACAGCCCAGTCAGTCAGTTGCCCATTTCCTGACCCTGAGCCCTGACTGTTGTCACTAAGCATGAGTTGGTGAAAATGCAGTGAGACATGGTGGCAGGGGTGGCCGCATGGAGCTTGGGTTTGTCCATGAAGTAAAACATTCATGTCCGGTCCCAGTCATAACACGATGTCCACTGCCTAGATGGTGGCTGCAGCCCAGTGGGGCCCTCTGCGTCCTGTCAGAGCCACCTGTATACCCCGCTACACTGAATATCTCTGAGCCTGGGGCTCCAAGCACGGCTCCCCTGTGGGTTTCTCATCCCTCTGGTAAGCTAGCCTCTTGTTCTTGGAGCCTGCCATCCCTCAGGGTCCCAGCTGGACCTTAGTAATGTTCCACTTTCACTGGATAGTTGAGCTCTGCTGAGACCACCTGGCCATGTTGGTGGGGTGTGAGAATGGGCAGCTGGGTCACAGCGTCCCATGGGGGGCTCCATCTGCAAGATACTCAGTCTCTCCCAGTGCCTGACAGCAAGCAGAGGATTATCATTCAAAAGGGGGTACATCGGTGGCTGCCACAGGGAACCTAGAAATCCAAAATCCAAGAGGCTGGTATGCCCAGCACCAGTTTCCTGTTGCCACAGACTCGGGAAAGATTAAGCGTTCTCAGCACTTGTCAGCATCAGACTTCGCTACAGGAGATGGGTCATCTTTCCAAGTGAGTGCCTGCTGGGAATACTTACTTTCCAATCTCTCCGGCTCTGAGAATGAGCATCACGCGAGTGCCACCCACACGCCTTTCTCGGCCTCAATGCACAGTCAGCTCATTCACGTCCTGGGAGGTGGGGGAGTGATTTACTTATGACCCGTTGATCACCATTTCTTCCCCATAGAACATCCAGCTTCATGTCCAGCCCCCTCATCCCTAGCCTGATATTTCTGCTAGAGGCTGGGTACTGGGGGTATGACCCCCACTGATCTGCCATACACCATGGTTCTCTCGGACTGGACACTGCTTGCTAAGCCAATTCTGCAAATAGTCTTCACTGTGCACGGGTTACCAGCTTGTCTGAGTTTGGTGAAACAACATTTGCACACGCAAGTTCTGTGATGCAGGTTTATTACACAAAGAGGAGACAAGGGGCAAGAGAAGCCTAGGATTCAGGGCTCCGGCAGGCTGTGGGGCGCAAGGAGTCTCATCTGTGTGTGCCGCACTGCACTGCACCCCGACTGAGAGACCTGAAAGATGCCCCCCCTGCCAGTGTGTTAGCCGTGATGTCACCTGATCATCACATGCCGTGCCAAAGTGTTGAAGGGAATTCCACTTCTGAGGGAGGACCGGGACGGAGCCCAGGCTACTCCAGCTGGCCGCTCTGTCTCAGAACGTTGCATTCCTGGGCCGTTCCACAGCTATCCTTGAGAACTGCAAGTGAGAAAGCGGGAAGAACTGGGTGGTCCAAGGCCACCCAAACAGGTCTCCTGCAGGTCACTGGAAGGATTAAATGAAGACATTCTTGAAGCGTGGACACCAGGGCTGCTGGGGCTTTCTGGGTGAGTAACTACGGCTAAAAGAAAAGCCTTTCGCTGGTCTCCTTTTCTTCACCAGACAGAACGTCTGTTTCTCATTTTGTTTCGAATTGGAAGGCTTCCCTTTCCATCTCTATTGTAACGCTAAACCCTGACTTACAGCCGCCTCCTCCTGCTATTTTTCAGATGCAGGTTGATCCTCAGTAGTCACTGAGTGTTAGGCCTGGCTGCAAGTGACCAACCTGTACATAACCCAACTTGGGGCTGATAAAATGACTGTAATAACTGAAGAAAGGGGAATTGGAATGTGGGGGAGACACAGAACAGGGAAGGGGGAAAGGAGGAAAGGAGAAGGGAAAAGGCAAGAGGTAGAACTCAGGTTTAGGTAAATAAGGCAAGAAAAAGGAGAAAAGGGATCATTTTCTTTCTAGGAAAGGGAGAGGTGATGGCATTACCAGTGATACATTACACACATCCCGCTCTCCAGGCTTCCCCATTAGAACTTACACAGGCAGATTATGACTACCTAGCACTTTAGGGCCAATGCTCTAATTAAGCCAAAATTCAATATAGTTCTTAGACTAAATGCATGATACAATTCATTGTGTAACTGACCACTGACACACAAATAAATCATGCTCCTCCCCGGCAGTCAGGTGGGCAATTTAATGGTGATTACTAGGCAGAGAATTTGCCAACAGTCAATATAAAGGAAAGCCATTGTTTCTGAGCTATTTCACACGTTTTGAAAGATTGCTCATTTATTTTCTTCTTTCATCCCCTTCAAGATATTGGTTAGAAATCCATTCGTGCCGTGAAAGTCCACAAGGGGAAAAGTCAGGTCCTACAGTTCCATAGCCAGATGTCTTCAGTGACAGATGAGGCACCACAGAAAAGCGGTGCAGAAGAGTGAAGGTACTCCCGAGAGTTGGAAGTATACACAGAAAGACTCGGCTATTTCAGTTTGTGGTTCTCTGGTCTGATAAGGATGTTCCTGATATTTGTGCTTTACCAACACTGAAATTTATCAACCACGGCAAAGAAAGACTGGAAGCTTTCACTCCACATCTGTTAACTCTTTTGACCATTATCAAGGACATAATTTGAATTCCAAGTTAATTCCTGAATGCATTTTCAATGCGTTAAATGGAATGTTATTTACTTATTACCAGAGTACATACGGTTTCCGATTCCCACAAGGAGGAAAAAAAAAAAGGACTCAAGCAACCGTTTTGTTTAATATCAGCACAGGCCTTGTTCTTAACAACATTAGCACCTCTTGCCTTATAAAAAATGAAAAACACCTAAATATATTACACAAATATGTGCTAAATTTTCAATTTTGCAAAAAGAACAAGATTTTATGGCACGGAACTAAGTGGTCCTGGCACAACTGCGGCAATCACAGACAGATCCACTGACGTCCGAAGTTTCCGCTGACACTCCAGTTTACAATTGAAGAAGAGAAAACCAGCAGGGTGCTTCCAACGATTATGCTTTGGGTTTTAAAGCTTAGAAAATTTGCTCCTGGAAAAATGGATAAAACTGTATATTTTTAAAAAGACCCATCTAGCATATTTTGAAAAAAGGGTATTTTTTAAAATATACGCTATAAAATTGAAACGTATTTTTAAAAATTTAACTTTTTCATGCTATTTCTCAAAATGTAAAAGTTTGATTTAGAATACTATGCAGTGATGTCATGCTACTGTTCTATCTAAAGGTAAAAATATTATACATATAATTCCTAAGCCATTCTTTTTTAAAAAAAAAATAATGATTAAGTATATGGATTTTTTAATGTAAGATAAAGTTGCTTTCATTGCTAGTTTTGTTGTTCAAGATAAGGCCTCCAACACCCTCCCCATCCTGGTCCCACCAGCATGTATTTTGAAATTTTGGCTTGTTTTAGGTTTAGGAGAATTACTTTGGTCTATTATTTTATGCTAGGTTACCTTGTATGACAAGGCTTTCCAATGATTGTATGAGTGCATGTATCATGTGTATGCTAATAATTCTGGTCAAAACCCTGTTCTTACCTCTCTAATAAGTTGTTACATATAATTTTGAAAACAAAAAGACTTTTCTATAAGTTTCCGAAGGGATTCAGAAATTCAACCTATTAGAGATTATCTAGCATTTATCTCTCCAGAGAATATAGTAACGACTTCAATCAGGAAAACACAAAGGAAGCCTGAGCCTTTCCTGCCAGAGCAGAAGAAAAATATATTTCTAAAACACGATAGTCTGCCCTAAGCCTCCAAATACTTTCAGATTACCAGGAAACTAATATAAGTAAGTAATGTCATTACTTTTATTTCCTGATAGGGTAATGATAAATTACATTTTGCAGTTGGTGGAGATGTGGTGGATTAAGATTATCCTGTTTATATAATAAGTATCTAAGCGTATGCTTGGAAATCACTGCACATATATGAATGATTAAATTTACGTTACTCATGTCCAAGCACGAGACCAAGGCTTCTGAGCCTTTCTGGGTGAGTAACTATGGCTAAAAGGAAAGCCTTTTAATGGTCTTCATTTCCATACCATTATAGAACGTATGTTTTCGCTTTCTGTTTGGATTTGGAAGGTCCTTCTTTTGATCTTTATTGTAACAATAAACTCAAGACTCAGATCTGCCTCCTACTGTTATTTCTCAGATGGAAGTTGGTCCTCAGCTATCTGCATCTCATCTTTTTCTGGGCAGACCCTCCACGTTTGTGAGCCATGCTTGCACAGATCTCTGCCATGGTTCTGAGCCTGTCCTTCCTTCTGATACCATTTGTCCATTAGCAGCAAAGATAAAACAGCCTCAAAGGCACTCAAAGCTTTCACAGTTTAAGGCCACATGGTCAGCTTTGCCCCTTCTTGGGAGAACTCCTTGTAGTATTACAGGTGTGGCTTAAATACCTTAATAATTTATCAGAACTCTCAAAGTGACTGAGCATTAATGAACATTTAAGATAGCTTGACTAGTACTATGCAAAGTACTTTGTAGTCTACGTGGTTACCAAAGAGAAACAATAGACAATCCGCCTATTTTGAGTTTAAGGCAAGATGATGGATAAGAAAATTTACCTATTCTTTCTGTCAGTGTAAAAATTAGTTTTCAGCAAACACCTAGCAATTTGATAGACTTTTCAAAAGTAGCAGTAGGGACAGAACAAATAACAGAGGACAGAAAGAGGAACACAAAAATAAACATGGAAAGAGCAGTCTGTGAGCTGTTTAGAGCCTACACAATTGTACGTAAAGACGGATGAACAATTAAATCATGTCCTTACAATATATAGACTCTTTGGTAGGCAAATGAAGTCAGAACTACCTCAAGGCATTTATAGGATGGACAGGGGATAGTACATAGACTTAAAGGAAATGACTTTTAAAACTCGGTTCAAACAGTTTTGAAAAAGCAGCTGTAGGAATCTAGAACTGGAAATTGATGAACAGTCTCTTTGTGGCACTACCAACAGGGTAGATCAGCTGCAATGATGTTTATTCTTCTGGTCCTCAGTTTAGGAATCAAATTCTAGAGTGGGAAAATCTAGCTGGATGATGTGGATCATGGGCCTTTGCCTGGACAAAGACCAGACCCTGAATTAACAGTCGTTCGCATCCTATCCAGTGGGGCAAGGCACAGAAATCAAAACAACTTCCCTCTCACCAGCTGAAGGAGGAACACACCTTAAAAACACAAACCAACAAATGTCCACAACATGCTTCCATGCAGATGGAACCAGGGAGGAAAAACATTAGCAAAACCTGGGTAAATTAAGAAATGGGAGCAGAATCATTCTCCTGGCAAGAAAAAAAGAGAAGTGGATAAACAATTCCACTAATTATTATTATTATTATTATTATTTTTTGAGACGGAGCCTCAAGCTATCACCCTGGGTAGAGTGCCATGGCATCACAGCTCACAGCAACCTCCAACTCCTGGGCTCAAGCGAGTCTCCTGCCTCCGCCTCCCAAGTAGCTGGGACCACAGGCACCCGCCATGACACCCGGCCATTTTTTGGTTGCAGCCATCATTGTTGTTTGGTGGGCCCGGGCTGGGGATTCAAACCCACCACCTTAGGTGTACGTGACTGGTGCCTTAGCTGATTGAGCCACAGGTGCCTAGCCAATTCCACTAATTATTTAGTGAGAACAAGTTAGAAATTCATTCCCAAATGATTCATATTAACTTTATAAAGTCAGATGGATATTCTCCAGATATTTTTTTTAACATTTCTGGACTTGATATATGCCCTGACTATCACAATCAGAGCCCTGATGTCCAATGTGGACACACCAGCGAAGCAAGATCACTAAGAGCGTCTTGCTGTGGCTTGACGTCATCCTGCCCGGCTGAGAGACCCATGATTTGTTCAGTTTTCATCATGGCATCTCTGTGACGAAAGAAAAATAATAGCGCTCTCCTATTACTCGGCTAGTATTGGAAGGACGAGGGTGTGAACTCTTAGGTTTTCTGCTTCAAGGTTTATTTATTCCATTACAAGGGAAAGGCCTCTTCCAGTACTTAGAAAAAAGTTGCATGACCAGAGAATAAACTCCAGTGAAGAAATTCCATCAGCAAGTTCCACTGGCAAAGGGGAGAAGCACTTAGCCATCATGCTCGGCAGCCGGAGTAGGGTCCCAGCACAGCCACTCTGCTTTCGCTATTTGAATCCCAACATAAACATTCTGCTAACTGCGTGTTAATTGCACAGCTTCTGAATCCATCAAATAAACTGTTAGTATCTTAGACAGCATTGTTGGAAGGGTGGGCTGATCACATCACACTGCTTTTCAACTGGAGAGCTACTTTCAGTTTTCTACAAATCACACTATTTTCCCTCTTGTATTGAAAATGTCAGGATTTTTTAATGCACTGAGCAACACTATAGTTATTACCATTCCCAGAGACTAATATCCGACAAAACAAACAACCAAAAAAGGTGTACAATATGACAATTTAGCATGCAATAAATTTGCCAACCTGATAGGTCTGTGGTTCTCTGTGAATGACAGAAAGTAGATGGTACAAGGCCAGGAGGAATTGGTGTTAACCCATCACTAAGGCGTCGTGACTGTGTTCCTGGCCTGTGGGCAGTGACTGCATCAAACCTCCCTCAGAAGGGAAGAGCCCTTTGTAATACCTCATTCCTCCTTAATTCAGCTCTTTAATGCTAATTGAATGCATTTACTCATCAGAAGTGACCCACAGGTTTGGGGAGTCGGATATTGCATTCGTGCCGGGTGAGTCCATTGCACCCTGGTTTTCATGTCACACGTACATGGAGGTAGCTTTGTGCAGCTGATCAGGGATGGACACACTCTGGGAAGATGGCAGCACATGCCATTCTTTGTGATACTGACGTTGGAACCTGTAAGATGCAACCAAAGCAGCTCAGTTACCTGTTTTTTGTATATGTTTTTTGCAGCAAAATCTCTGTTGAACTAACACCCTCATCTTATACATAAAAATAAATAAACCTAATAACTGCAGAAACAATTCATAGTAGGTAGGGAGAGAAGAAAGAGAGAAGGTTGTTCAAAGGAAAGGCCGGGGAATTCTGGCCATAAACATTTGGAATAAAACTTTTTACACACGTCTCACTCAGATAACAAACCGAAATGTCCATGGTCAGAACGCTCCTGATCTTCTGTCCCTGCTCTGTGTTTATTGCAGTGTTCTTGAATGGCTTCGTACTGGAACACCATTTTTCTCAATATTTTACGCAAACAGTAATATGTTAATGAACTTGAGTTACTTACTGTTTGGAAATAAATCATTCAGTACATGGAACTGAAGGCAGGAGCACCAATATTGCTCTCACTTTTAAAAAATGTCTTGTAAAAGCAGCAAGCCTTTGAGAACATTTGGATAAAACAGAAATAACAAATTGCCTTTAAAAAAAGCCAAGGAAGAGAAAATGATGAATGCATGGAAAAATACCCTCACATCTGTGCTCCACTCTGATCAGAGGCACCGATGGTAGACCAGACAACCCTAGGGCGACCTGCCTGGCACAAGGCTTCGTATCATCTTCTCCTGCTGAGTGTGGAAGAGGCTATGGCTCAGTTCAAAAGAATAAAATGGGGGAGGTGATGACAGTGATGAGATGTTCCCCCATCATTACATTATATATAATGCATAAAAATATGTGTAATATAGTTTATATATAGTTATGCTACAAATATTAAATATAAATTACCAAAGAGTTAGTGGCTTAAAACAAGACACAATTATTATTCTACCATTTACATGTTGTTACAAAGTAATAAAAAACTAATATGGCTGGGTTCTGCTGCAGTTTAGCTTAATTTTAATAAATTTTCTTTGAATCGAGAAGATAAAGCCAGATACCCGCCCCCCCACCAAAGAGCCTAGATCCACCCATATTAACTGTTCAGTTGTAGCAAGTTATTTAATCTCCCTGGACGTCAGCTTTCTCATGCGTAAAAATGGCAAAAATCACAAATATGTCCCAAGTTTGGTATCCGGGTTAGAGCTAATAAACATAGAATGCCTAGTACGTGATGAGGATTCAAAACCCCACGATCATAGGTGAAACTCAGCCTGTTGCTTTGGTCCATGAGAGGCAGAATCACTCCACAGATTAATTTTCAAAAAGGATTCTGTCCTTCTAGATGCCGTATCACCACTAAGACCTGGCGTCTGTGTTCTGTCACTCCACTCAGGCCAATAATGATTTACATATTTCATACTCAAGAGACAACTTGAGTTTACAAGTAAGATTTGCACCTCAGAACAGAACAAGTCAGCCTAGATTCAAACAGGGATTTTGAGTTTAACATCTATCTGTAATCCACAAAATAGCTGGTCACAGAGAGGAAAAAGGAATCGTGTAACCAGTAACCATCTTTTTCCCCAAGTAAGAAAAGAATTACAATCACTTACATGTTTAAAGTACTTGGTTTAGTTGGGTAAAATAGCTTAGCAGATTTATCACTAATTATAGTAATTTAGTCTCTCGCCTCTAAGTAGGTTTCCAGGAAACCTTAATCAAAGGAGGGTAAAGCTGCACACACACTTTTGTTTTGCTGTTTGTATCTTTTTTTAGTTCTTCATCTCTGTTTCCATTTGGTTTAGTTTAAGAATGGCTGGGATGTAAATTAGATTTAGAACCCTCATCGCCAGTAAAAGTCAAAAGAGGATCACTCTGTAAGAACAAATCTCATCAAGAACAGACTATTCCTTGAACGTTTTTTTTCCATGAGGAACTAATAAAATCACAACCCTTAGTCAGGGGTAACTGTGGAAGCAGCCAGGAGGGTGGTACAAATGGAAAAGTTCTGTGTTGGGGAAAAAAAAAAAATTTTAAATAGCTATGAAATGGAAGTAGGAAATTAATGGAGAGCAATGTCAACCAGTGTTTTATAATTTTATGAGACATTTTGCTTTGTTTTGGTCTGACTTGCTTGGATTGGTAACACAGGATCACAGCACATTAGTACAGGACAGAACCGTCGACGTCCTTCTCGTGGATTTTCTGCTCCAAATACACGCTGAACACCTCCAGGTCCATGCCCTGTCCCCTCTGTGCATCCTGAATCTGAAAGACACACAGACAGAATCTGATATCCACATATTTAATTTTATACCAGAAAGATAAAACATTGCTGGGCTCCGTGGAACTGTTCATAAACTAACACCGATGATGTTTCCAAGCCTTTAGGGCTTCTGTCCCACTAGGAAAACTTGGGAAATAGTCTCCGTTTCTTCTCTTACTGGGATTTACTGAGGGTCTAATATTTTTAACAAAAGATTTTAAGTAAAATAACATTTGGTGCTTTCATGAGATTTAAAGAAATTAGTGAGTATAAAGAATTCAACATGGACAAGGCCTGTCCAGAAAGTATCCAGCCACACATCTGGCTATTTTTCACAGAACACGGCTGAATACTTTCTGGACAGCCCCTTTCCAGACAGGTACTGTAAGAAATGGAGAGACGCGTGGCTGGATACTATCTGGACAGCCCTCAGACATCAATAAAGCCAACAATATATTCATTTGCCTTGAATAAACTTCAAGCTCCTATTCCTAGATATAATCGTACATGCCAACACCACACGTCTACATCCTTCAGACTTAAACCTGCAACAAGTCATCACAAAACTTAACAAGGTTTTATAAGCACAATAAATATCACTACTTACATGGTGATCTATAGAATACGATTATAATTTTTGTCTGTCAACTTAGAAAAGTATTAAAAATATTAAAATTTTCGTTATTTGTGACAAGTACTAAAGATAAATATTCTGAAAAGATATATGCAAGTATAATTAATTTCATCAATTTCATTTATATTGTTTGTTTTACACACAAAAAAAATTCAAAAATTTCTTTTACCATAGGTAATTCATAAGGACTTCCATGATTATTATAAAACAATTATCTGATCATAGTTTTATGAAGTGATTTATACGTTTAGTAAGTATCTTGGATTTCTCTCAAATACAAGTCTAAAAACATCCTCCAAAAGTATTAAATATAAAATGTAATGAGAGATGTATGCAAAAAAAAAAAAAAAGCTTTCTACTACTGAGTTATATCCATGTTTATACCAAACAGAATTTTCTAATGTTAGACTTCAAATACTCGGAATATGTGTTCAAAAATAAAGCTTCTAGGCAATATATACAATAAACTATTCTGTGTCCAGTTCACTTCTTGACCCGCTCTTTCCTTTTCCGAAGATAACTCTGAGACAAGCACCCAGTCCTTTCCGTAAGTCTCTGAATACCGTATTTTATATTAGTTTGTCTCTGGTTTATGTCCTTACTTTTCCTCAGCCTGCAAGACTTTCCAAATCACCCTCTTTTCTTGAATCCTCATCACGCCTTTATAAATGCTACTCATTCTTCAAAATACAGCTAAAATAGACTGTCCACTCTGAAGTCTTCCGTCACCACAAGAAGAATTAACCACAGCTTCCCGAGGGCTCCCTAACCTGTGTTAATACTTTACGTTGGACACCTGTCATTTCATGCATTGTGTGATGGTAATTTTGGAAACATATTTTTCTTCCCCCCTAGAAGTAAAATCATTTAGATCAGGAATAACACCTCAGTAAACATTGGCTGAATTAAGCATAATTCCAACTATTTTACACAAAATGGATTTAAAAAAAGAAAATACTTGTTTGGCTCTTACTCCTAAAATATATTTCTCCAAAACTTCACAATTATTCCCAATAGTAAATGAACTCTGAGTTCATGAACATGGATACTTAATAAATATTTTCTAATGAGTTTTTTTTTTATTTGAAATTAAAGGGACATAGAAGCTCTGGAAACAATTTCTTTTTGTTTTCCCCTTTCCTGGTGTCCAGGTATTTTTTGTAAGTCTCTGAAGACCGTATTTATATTTGCTGCAGTGTGTTCTTTCCTATGTCTCAATTAAACTAAGTGAAGTAAACTGCTAAGAGTCCTGTCTAAACCAGTGGCTATCAATTTCTTTGGCAAATAGAGATCTCTTGTCAATATTAAAAATAACAATAATCTCTGCAGCACTTTTTGTCTGCTGCTGTATCCCCAGCACTTAACGGTGCCCAGCTTAACGGTGTTGTAGATCATTCCCTCTAGTCCCGACTCCAGTATTGCCTGACCTCGCCTAAAGTCCCTGGTTGAACGGCACCACCACTGCTCCTGCCGCTCCCCCACACCCCTCCACTCCTGTCTCCAGCTCATCATTGTGTCTGTTCCTCCTTCAAGCACATCTTTGACTCACTATGTCCCAAGCCTGGCTACACCCCAACCCTAATAGTCCACTGCTGCCTCTGAGCAGGTGAAAAGCTTCCAGCAATGCTGTCTGTGCCAAGCTCCTTCATTTAGATCCATAATCTGAATCACTGGTGCCCCTCTGGGTAATCCTGCTGTTATTCTTAACAGATACTGGCCTCTTGCTTCACTAAAACTTTGTACTTGCACCCTTACAAATTTACCAAAGAACTTGTGTCTTTAACATTACTTACTGTGTGTCCCTCGTTACTCTAGAAGAGCCGTCCGTACAGCTCTCTACAGCCTGTAACATAAGGGGATAAAGGGTTTAGAAATGCTTAGGAAGGAGTCCCTGGGAGGGTCTGGCATTTCAGCTGAGGCACTCTGAAGCTCATAGATTCCAACGATAGAGATTTATTTGCTGGAGTGGCAAATGATACACACCATTAGAAAAAATTATTTAGACAGGCTTGTGTTATATTATGAGACTACCTTTTCTGGCTGCCTGACCTTTGTCACATTATTTAAGTTGTCAGGGCCTATATTTTCTCATCTGGAAAATGCGAATAATAACACCTGTGTTACAATTGTTAGGGAATTATTGAGCATTAAGTAGACGCCCTATAAATGTTAAGGTCTTCTTCTTCCATTTTTATCAGAAACTGAGTGTTAGTTGCATACAGCTTTGCATCTCCCATAGAGGAAAATATTTGACAGGAACCCCACAGCTACGAGTTAGTACATTGGAAAACAAAATTAAAAATAATCAAGTAAACATTTCGTAAAACATATATATATATGTTCATTTCACTTCAACATTTTAAATATTATTGGGAATTCCTTCCTTAATCTCAATTTGAGATATGAGAATTCAGTGTTAATTTTGATAGGACAAGACAGGTAAAGAATAGCCCACCAAGTGCCCTGTAATTGGAGTTTCCAAGCAATCATTGCCTGGTGGCCAATGCGACGGAACCAGCCTTTGAGAACAGTGAAGGCTTATTACTAGTCAGTTAGCAAGGAGATAGAAATGCTCAAATCAGCCTCCTTGATGTGGAGGCTGGCTCAGGTTTTGTAAGGATAGGGTGATAAAGTGCGATCTGATGGGATGTTGCAGTGGGGGATGCAGGAGGCCTGCTCTGGCTGGCCCATTACAGAGCTGGCTCTGATGGGATCTTGCAGTGGGGGGACGCAGGAGGCCTGCTCTGGCTGGCCCATGCCAGGGCTGGCTCTGATGGGATCTTGCAGTGGGGGATGCAGGAGGCCTGCTCTGGCTGGCCCATGCCAGGGCTGGCTCTGATGGGATCTTGCAGTGGGGGATGCAGGAGGCCTGCTCTGGCTGGCCCATGCCGGGGCTAGGTCTAATTTGGTCTTGCATGCTGCCATGTGGTGTCTGATGGTTAGTTCGGTCCTCAGTCCCAGCATGGGTTCCACTCATGTCTGCATGCTTAATTCATCTGGACATGCTCAAGGTTATGTGACCTCCAACATGGGGGTCCAGCGTCAGAAAAACAACTCACAACTTTGTTGAATAAAAGTTGAGCCAACTTGGTCTGGGGTGGGTAGACCAGGAGACTGGAATTTCTTCCACAATTGCTCTGGATGCCAAGGTGAGCTGACAGGAGTGTGTGTCTGACATTTATTTCACTTTCCTTTCCTGGCTGTCTACTCATATGGCTTGCAAAACAGCCTGCTCCTAACTTCCCAGTTGTAATTACTATGAGTGGCTCCTTCAAATCATGGCAAAGATAAAAGAGAGGCACAAAGGCCCCCCACAGTGACACTTGAAAAGTTGGCCACTTAGAAGTGTTGTCAATGAGGAGGTTTTGAAGTCATCTTTCAAATCCTGATGTCTAGTGTTACCATATTGTGACAGGCAACTTTAAAAGAGAGAATAAATCTTCCAAGTTACAATTCTTTCTTCAAGTTGCAGATTTATTTCCTTCTGAAATTACAGCCTTCACTCTTGCTTAATTTTCATTGTCCTAATAATTCATCACAGTAGGCTTCATCTCAATGTGACAGCGAAAAAATGGAAACTTTGCTGGTGCTCAGCAAATTATATTTGAGAGAAGAATTTATTCAGAATAAATGTTAATAAAATGCAAGCACAGATTAGTAGCTAATGTTAAGACACAGCTATATATAGATAATCAAAGAAGTCTGCTTTAGATACAATCCTATATTATTTGTGATTAGCATCTAATTTTCCCATTCTAGGGAATTTACCATTACTAAAATGGCTATGATTGAAGCTGACCTCAATGTCCCTCTTACTCCACTAAAGCACAAATAAATACTAGGCATGTAACTGAAAATTCTAAATACTTATTTAATATAATCCTATTGATAGAAGCTAAAAATTAGTGGATAAATTTAAGTGAATGATACTACTTTTAAGCATTTTTAGCATATTGAAACTGTATTTTCAGGATCTGCTAGTAAATAAGGGATTGAAAACTAGAAATAGAAAGCAGAATTTGGGAGACTAAATTTCACTGTCACTGAAAAATCTTCCTCTAGTGCAAGGCACTTTGTGAATGAAAGGAAAACAAAGCTGAAGTTAAGGGGGACAGCACAAGATAGGGAACCTCTGTGTTACTTCCTCTGACATTTGTCACACTTTCTAAGAACTTGCCTTTGTACAGAAATAGAAGTGACGACATGGCCCCCCAATGGACTCTTTTCTATATACAAGGCTGGAAAGACCCCAGAGGCTGTGCATTTGTTATTTTAACTAATGAACATTATAAACATCACATATAAGTGTCACTTTCCATTTGTCTAATGAATGGACAGCCAGTTCAAATAACTTCAGACGTTAGACAGAAAATGCAAATGTAAGATCCAGAATGCTGGGCATTGTTAGGAGTAGGGGATGGCACGCCCTTTGTAAAAGTATTCAAATTTAAAAAAATACAGTAAACATCCCAATAGATAAATCTTCTTGAAGCATTAGTTTTTGACCCTTGGTTGACATTATCTAGTTTATTCTCTAACATGAAACTACAGACTAAACGCCATATTGGGGAGCAATCATAATTGACGAAGGGCATGAAAGGTCATCTATAGCTGCTGGGGTTTCTCCTGGTCATGTATTGCAGCTGAATAAGACTTAAGATGAATAAGCGAAGGCAGAGTTACCCAATGGAAATAAAAACACAGATCAGTAAAAATATAAGGTGGTCATGAACTTGAAGAGAATGGGGACGTTCTCAGACCAGCCTCTGAGTAACAAAATGTGGCAGTCACTTTTCCTTTATGGTTACTGACTACTCAGGAATTGCTGCTATAGCCTCAGAAAATCCTAGAATTCATAACATCTTAAGAGAGGTACCATAGGAATACCTCCAAGTCTTCTAGAACAACTCCTAGCTTAACACATTTTGGATAACAATAGTACACCATATATGAACATTCAGATATTAAAACGATTGTTTACACAGAATATAGGAGTTTGGGCAACCTTGCCTTACCATTTCCCGGAGAAAGGGAAATTCATGACTTTCATTACTTTAAAGTGATCCCTCAGCATATGTCGACCCATATACGTCCAGGTTCTTTTCTAGGCTGTCACAATCAGCCTGCCTTGTTCATTGATTTGTGCAAGTTTCCTTATTGTGCTTGTCCATCCATTATCACTCAGATGGAAAGGAGCCTACAGACCTTGGCCTAGCAAGTTACGTTCTCATTGATGGTTAGATAAGGTTAAAAGAGTGATTTCTTCTCGAGAATTCCTGTATGATACCTTTAATTTTAAGATATAATTCTTGTTTACTTAGGATTTGATTTCCTCTCTCTGTTTTCCTACAAGGTAAACAGATGCCTGTGTCCCCCAGGTCGGCTTGTCACCCTCAACTGTTGAACACTGGGATTTGACCAATTTAGGATTACTTACCAGCTCTCCAGATGGGCAAATTGCACCCAAAACACTCCTTCCTTCAAATGTAAACTTCATAGATTAAAAAAAAAAAAATGAATCTCCACGTTTACTATGAACACGATCAGAACTTAGCACCCATGCCTCTCTGGACAGCTTCTTCATTTTTGACCCAGCTCATCTCAACATGAAACTAAGTAGAATAAAATACATTTTTTTCCCAGAAAAATGCTTTATGAGTCTAGGTAAGAGTTAATGATGTTCACCTTTCTCTCTAGTAGGGGGAAAATATTCCAAAGACCTGTTTCTAAATACAGAAAGGAGACAGAAGAATGACTCAACTGAAGTTTCCTAAAGCCATCTCAAATCCATCATTTTAAAAGAACTAACATAACATGAGCAAAATGTTTTAATTGTAAGAGAGCTGTCCTTTTCGCTGGCAATGATGTGAAAAGGCCAGAGGTTACAAAGATATTGCCCTTTCACTTTCTTCCACAAGGTAAAAGCAAAACTCACCACCATCACAACTCTTTGCTATGTATGAGGACTCTACCCCTAAGATGGAGCGGCATCTTAGCTAACTCTTCAGCAAGAGGGTATTTATGAAATTGTGTACTCTAACGTTTTGTAATAACCGGAGGAAAAATAAACTAGGATGATCCCTCTTCTCTTGCTATATCAAAGTTTATTTCTCACCCTGGTTTCTTTCTGAGGCATTGTCTTGTTATTTTTGTTTAGTGTTGTTCTTTTTGATATCATTCTTCATGTTCTTACTATTTTTTTTTTTTTTTGACACAGAACCTCAAGCTGTCACCCTGGGTAGAGTGCTATGCCATCACAGCTCACAGCACCTCCAACTCCTGGGCTCAAGCGAGTCTCCTGCCTCAGCCTCCCAAGTAGCTGGGACTACAGGCGCCAGCCACAATGCCCGGTTATTTTTTGGTTGCAGCCATCATGGATACGAACCCACCACCTTAGGTGTATGTAGCTGGTGTCTTAGCCACTTGAGCCACAGGCGCCGAGCCTGTTCTTACTATTTTGATAATTAAACTAGCCAATTCTTTAGAGAGTGATTGTCAGGAAATGAAAAGAAAAAAAAAGAAGGTAATAAAACTAAAAGGAACAGCCAATTTAAAACTTATCTAAAGTTAAATTGAGTCAGAAGTTAAGGTCTTTAGTAAGCACATTGTAAGATGTCATAAAAATTCCTGATGTACACTTGCCTGACACCAAAACCAGAAGATGCGCTATTTTCAGTCCTCTGTCCTCTCTCAATTCTAGATCTTACACAACAGACACTGTAATGAGCCTTATTGGCATCATCTCTAAACTCTCGTAAGGGTGAAGTTAAGTTCATTCATACTCCTAGGATGCTACGTTTCCACTTTGTTCTCAGCAATCAAAGTCCGGACTAGATGTGATGGCTTGCACCTGTTACTTTACAAATAACAGGAAGCAGAGGGAGGAGGATTGCATGAGCCAGGAGTTCTAGACCAGCCTGAGAAGCATGGTACGACCCTGTCTCTTCAAAAGACAATACAAAATTAGCTAGATGTGTTGGTTCATGGGAGGCTGAGATGGGAGGATCTCTTGAGCTCAAGAATTTGAAGTTATGAGCTATGATGATGCTACCGCACTGTAACCTGTGTGAGAGAGTGAGACCCTATAATTAATAAATGAATGAATAAATAAATAAAATCTAAATCTTTGTAATCCAAGAGTAAACGTTGGACAATACTCTATTTTTATTTACTACGCTTCTCCAAGAAAAGTTCTATTCAGAAAAAATAAATAAATAAAATTCCTATTCAGAAACCAATCTTAAATGGGACGATTTATACTACATTTATTTTTTACATGCTTCAGAACTGTGTGAATATATTACCCATTGAAAATTTAATCGGAGAAAAAGTAAATAAAAGTCTAAGGAAATAGTGAACAACATATAATTGCACATTGACGAGAGATTTAACCCTCTCTTCCTAAGTCTGTGAAATCAAATGCTCGTCATGCCTCTGAGCGCCCCGGTTTCCAGTGCACCTCAGAGAAGGGGGAGGAAATGTGGGTGATAAACATTGTTCCTTCCTGTGATGTCCCAAAGGACAGTTTCTTGCTTATTACACAGTACAATTTATTTTTCTGTTAAATTTTATTCCAATATATATGTATATATATAAATTCACAGGTCTATTTTTCTTGATTATCAAAGAAAACAGTATGCCACTAAGCTTTGTTGGCGAGTTTAGTTTACCAATCTCTTAAATTCAGGTAAAATGTGATCAAAGGAATTACTATTCATATTACAATTTGTCTTTGATTTGGAGCTCTTTAAATTGATTTCTTTTTCAATGTTACATTGTGATTTGGATGCCACGTGATTGCCATTTCCATGACCAGCTGGGTTCAAACATTTTAGTTGCTATAAAGTAGTTGCTGAAACAGTCTTTTAAGCCTATTGTACAGGGTAGTATTTTAAAATGCACTTTTTTCTTCAAAAGCTCAAATTTGCCTTAATTTGATTCTTACAGTCCTTCTGCTGACCAGTTCCATCATTCTTTAGTTTGATCAATTCCTGTAATCCCTGATGTAAAAACATGTGAAAATGGCACATGTCGGCCCTCTAATGAGTCGGGGGAGTTTTCCAGAAACACTAGAGACTGGGCCAGTAGTGAGGGCACAAAGCTGAAGCAGCAACATGCACGGATCACTGTCCTGTGTTATCATTCACTGAGAATTCGACAAAGTTTTAATCCTATTCAACTGAGTGAGATGGCATAGTTCTGTTTTACCTGCCACCATTCCTAGAATACCCTGATAAACACTTTGCTACACCTTACGGATTTAAACATCCAGGACAATATACAATAAATAGTAACCAACACACACACAGAAGTCAAAATATTGTTTTATTGGGGCTTCTAACAAAGATGTCAGTGTTGCATTTGAGCCACTAAAGACAACAGACAGCAGCAGCTGCATAAATTAAGACTATTACACAGCAAACTTGAGAATGTTATATTCACATGGCAACCGTCTTATTATATTTACATGAACATCTGGCCCAGGTTCACTAAAATCTTAAAAACAGATGGACACGAAGAAAGAACTAGTAATTAACAAAGCTATATGTAGATTAAGTCAGCATGTGGTTAATTTTAATGATTGCTGGTCTTTATTAGGGACGGTGAGACTTTTCCAAATCCAATCTCTTTAACCCACATGTCAATTGACCAAGGAGGCCCTGATAACAATTCAGGTTATTAATGTGCCAACTCGGTATTTACCCCGGCACCCTGACTGCACAAGGATGATATATTTGTAGCAAAATTGGCAGCAACATTCAAAACCGAAGCTTCTAAAGCCTTCTGGTTCCTTGCTATGTGTGCAGAGGGGAGCTGAGCAACAATATTATTATTGTTCAGGAATATTCAGGAACAGATGCCTGTTATTTGGATACTGTTTCTGTAGTCGGAGTCTTGCCCGCCAGCCACTCTCCAGGCCCGGGGTGTAGCTCTCTGCGATCTCCAAACAGGCGCCCTCCGGTTGCCAAGCAACCAGGGATTTTCTACAAGTGCCTGTGCCATGTGTACTTAAACTGCGGTTGGCCTTTTCTGCTTTAACTTTTCCAAGTTTAGAAAAATAAATAGATGACAGAAAGGTAGAGCTATGTATGTTTTGAAGGAGGTCCTGGGAACTCAGAAACAACTAAAAGATGATGTGTTCAGGTGTATCTATTAAAAAAAAAAAAGACTCTGTCTCAAAAAAACAAAAGAAAGAAAAGAAAAGAAAACCTTTACAGATATGTAAAAAGTAACTAATTCATCGAATAAGCAAATAACTCTGTTCACTGTTCCTGAGATGTCAGGTAGTTGATATCCAACACAAAGTGAAAGCGTGGCTGTTCCCGGGGTTTTCTGTCAAGCATGATTGAGCTTCAGCGTCAGTCCGCAGACTGTCAGCTCAGCGGCAGCCTCCGAACAGCCAGGCAATGGGGTCTCAAAGTTGCCTTTAGAAAGTCAAACCTTTGGGAAGATTGATGGAGAGAAAGGATAAAATAAAAAGCAGGGGATTGAGGAAAGACACACAATAGTAAAAGGATAATGTTGATGTAAGCCAAACTACAAACTTTATTTCCAGGTTTGAAAACTGGTGAGAGTGACAGCCGGTAGCTATAACAATCTGCCTTTACTTTCATTATCAAATTAGGAAACACAGAGTGCAGAGGAGATCTAAGATTACAAGGGGCTGCAGCTCACCTGTGCTTTCTAATTTTTTCAGACTATGACCAGGGCACCTGCAGTGAGTGAGAAGCCGACAGTGTAAAAGCCAGATCCCGAGATGAGCTGCCTTTTATGTCTTCACAAGAAAGGAATAGCTAACTCAGTGCTCAGGGATTGAGCTTCTACTGTGATTGTCGAGCCACACCTGTGTATATTTGTGTTGGACTTCAAGTTTACAAAGAGTTACAAATACGAAGGTCATTGCTCAAGTTGGAGATACACAAAACTAAGACCCACATGTATAGAGAAAAGAAAAATGAAGCTCTCCAGCAACATTGATAAGTTTCAGCTTGCAAGGGTAAATCAGAAAGTGAAATAGTGGACCATACACAGGCTGTCTCCAACTTTCACAGTGACCCACGGATAAACAAATTTAGGAAAGTAAATGTGAAACCTTAAGCAAATAGGGATAACCTGGAAGCTTATAACTCACCCAAACTGATTTAAAAAGACATTAATCAATCTATAATCATTAAGAAATTTGATATATCATACCTGGGTGGCACCTGTGGCTCAGTGAGTAGGGCATCAGCCTCATATACCTAGGATGGTGGGTTCAAACCTGACCCTGGCCAAACTGCAACAAAAAGTAGCCGGACATTGTGGCGGGCGCCTGTGTTCCCAGCTACTCGGGAGGCTGAGGCAAGAGAATCGCCTAAGCCCAAGAGCTGGAGGTTGCTATGCGCTGTGATGCCACGGACTCTGTCTCTAAAAAAAAATAAAATTATAAACTTATCACACCTAAGCAGTTTTATGTGCAACTTTTACCAAACATTTAAGGTTTTCAACAATTCTGACCTATACAAAGTTCTAAAGAGAAGAGAAGAGAAACATTTTTAGCGTATTATTTACCATATTCAGAACATGTATAAAAGTAAAATATCACAGACGAGTTTCACTGATAAACATAGATATCAAATCTTAGTACAAAATGCAATACATATAAAGTACAACAATATGAAGATGCCAGTAATACTAATAGTTACAATTTGTCACTAAAGAGTAAGTGAAATAATGGATGCATAAGACCAACTTTGAAAAAAAGTTATAAATGAGATGAAAATTTTAAAAGAAGCTCTAGATAGACGTATAGCTGTAATATCCTCATGGAGTAAAAGACTCATTATTATACATATCTTAATTATTCCAAAATATAATATCAAACTACATGCAAACGTTGCAACAGAAGGTTTGCAAATGTTGGCATGTTTATTTTAATATTTATATGAAAAGCAAACAGACAAGAAGATGCAAGACACAGCTAAAGAACACTAGGGAGGGTCTTTCTTTGTCAGGCATGAAGATTTAATACTAAGCTGTTATAAATTGTGGGGTGAGCCCCGTTATAACGGAGAGCTAAGCCAGAGACAGACCTCCATATGTATGAAAACTTGATAAATGAAATGGAAATAGGCACAAAAGACTGAAAGACAGTTTACCTTCAGAATCTTAAAATTCATGTAAATAGTAAAAGAATAAATACATAAGCAAATAACAGTCCAGCAAAGAAAAGTTAACAGACAGCTGAGGTTGATCCAAATAACAGATTTAAGTTATTAATTATTTTGAATTATCTTGTCTGACTTTCTTAATGTCAATTCAATAAACCAGGTAAACTGAATCTCCACTTGACTTTTGCTGAATAAACGCAGTCTCGAAAAGACATTTTAAAGGAAGGGAAATGTTGGGAGTAATTGACCTTTTCTCTGCAAAGAAAGTAGTGATATTTTCAAGCACTACAGTAACATCAAACAGGCCACACAAAAGGAAGGTCACTTTTTTATTGAAAAGGGAGAGAAAACACCATGGTGAAATTCATTTTCTTGTCTTGATAATTGGAAGTCTTGTACAGTAAACAAAAGGCACGAAATTTTTAAGGAGATCATTGTGCTTGGTTTCTGAGCTTGATACTGTATCACATGATATTAACATAGCATTATGTGCCAAAATCCATCTATCTTCAAGGATGTTTGGAGCTGTGACTCTCTCCACCTTAACCACTTGGTCACTTGAACTGCCAGGAGAGAATCCTGGGATCAAATTCAGCCACACCCAGGCATTTTTAAGAATTACAATCCTCATCATTAGTTTACACAAGGCAAAGCTGTCTTCTGAAGCAGTCTATAATAGCAAAGAATTTTTTTTTTCTGAATCTCTAAGACATTGGTCTCATCAAGGAGTGAACTCACAAAGCTGACCATATGAGAGGTGAAATACAGCCCCAGTTAAAGTTGCACTGGGAAGGGGGAATGGAGGGTTATCTCAAATTCAAAATGCAGAGGAGTGCTGCCATGTGCTACCGCATCTTTATTCTCATTCAGCGATTATAGGGATCAACAAAATAGTGTTAGAATCCACTTCAGTTAGCACAGATGCTACTGTTGAGATTAGATTAATTACACTGATAAATCCCAAGCGTGGATCAAACACATCTAATAAAATGAAAGAAGTCAAAATACGAGTCAGACAGTGCTGCCAATGTTTGCAAAGCTCGCACCAGCCTAGTGTGGTTGGAAAGCCTGCACTTTTGAAGGAAAGAAACTTGACCAAATGCGGGGTAAGCCTACTCTGTAGATCGGGCATTTTTCAGAAATGTGGCACTGGAGCCAGGCCAAAGCAAGATGGAAACTATATCCAGATGCTGTAGGCAGTTTCACTTTGCCATCCAACCTAACAACAAACAATGTTATGTTTTATTGGAAAGTGCTTTGTGCTTTCTTTCTTTCTTTTTTGAGACAGAGACTCAAGCTATCCCCCTGGGTAGAGTACCATGGCATCCCAGCTCATAGCAACCTCCAACTCCTGGGCTCAAGCAAGTCTCCTGCCTCCGCCTTCCTGCCTCCGCCTTCCAAGTAGCTGGGACCACAGGCGCCCACCACAACGCCTGGCCATTTTTTGGTTGCGGCCGTCATTGTTGTTTGGCGTGCCCGGGCTGGGGATTCGAACCCGTCACCTTAGGTGTACGTGGCTGGCGCCTTAGCCAATTGA